>JAEANM010000706.1:0-32962 GCA_017656035.1 Myanophis thanlyinensis
TATATGATAATCTTAATTAAGACAGCCTTCATTTAATTATTTTAATAGATTTTAAATTGTTTATTGTACTCATGTTTATTGGTTGTGCACCGCCCCGAGTCCCTAGGGAGAGGGGGCGGTATATAAATCAAATAAATAAATAACAAATTAATAACAATAAAAAACCTAAAACATATTTTATTCCCTGCTCAAGGGATCACAATCTTAGCCAAAGCCACAGAATTTATAATAAAGGACTTATGTTCTTTCTTTTCTTTTATTTTTTTTCATGTTAGCCCCTAAATGTTCTGGCCTGGTCTTCATGTGGACAATATTTGGCAGCTGGAAGTATCGGTGGCTATATAGTCATTTGGAAAGTGGAAACCCAAGAATGCCTGGAAAGGTACCAGTTGGTTTCAGTATCTCTTACAAAAGATGGGCTTTTGCAAAGAAAGAAAATTCATGGGAGCCACTAACACATGACATAAAAGATTTGGATAACCTATAGTACAGGTTATAGTCTCAAAATTTGCCAGTTTTGATTTTATGGTATAGATTGTATACCATAAAATCCAAACTGGCAAATTTTGAGACTTTCTACATTCTTGATCAAGTAGCATAAAGTTAATTGTTTGGTTTAGGTTTAGCATGCTGTATAAGAGCATAAAGCCTGAACTGCTGCTTAGCAATAATCTTCCTGTCAGAGTGATTTCAGATGCATCTTTTATTATTATTGCCTTTTTTAGGGTGAAACATGAAAAAGGTTACACTGTCTGTAGTCTGGCCTGGCATCCCAAAGGTGGCCAGCTTGCTTATACAGATACAGAAGGCAATCTTGGACTACTTGAGAATGTCTGTGATGTAGAAAGGAAGAAATCAATCCATAAGGTAATATAAACTGGAAGTTTTCTTGTTTGTTTGTTTTTTAAATTAACTTTTTGATTATGAACCTAATCATGAATCTGATATTTGTTCACTAGAAGGCAATTTCCCTTTTTTAAAAAAAACGTTTGCTCATTTGGTATACATATATTTATTAATTGTTAAATCCTGACTTCAGGCACCTGATTCTTCTATCAAAAGCTACGATGACCTTTTTGATGAGGATGACAAAGAGGACTTTCTGAATAGGGATTTCAATGAGGATGACTGGGGCTCTAAGGCAGCGACAAATGATGACGATGAAGATGACTTTAAAATGGCATCGGGATGTCCCAGAAACCGAGGCGCAATAATAGAAGATGATGAGAACTCTCTAGGTTAGAATTTCCCAAAGTAGGAGGTTTGGAGCAGAGGGAAGAGCTGAATGTTGGATCAACTATAAATCTATAATCACCAAAAAACAAAAACAACAACGCTTTATAAACATATTATCTCCTCTAGTTGAATACTGATTAATATATTGCTACAATGTTCCCACTCCTTGCAAATATGATTATAAATCTATCATCATATAATGCTGTCAGCTTTATTTGGCTGCCATCATTCTGAAGATGCTATAAAATGTCTTGATATGATCTGTCTGCCTTTCCTAGATACTGGATTGCTGAAAGCTAATTCTGCCCTTGATAAGGAGGAAGAAGAGGATGATTTGGACAATTTTCCCGTTCAGCCGCTGCCATCTGACCAGAGGCCGCTCTACAATGGGCCATTGCCAACTCCTCAGCAAAAGCCATTCCAGTCTGGTTCTACCCCAACACATCTCACTCACCGCTTCATGGTTAATTTCAGATTTTAAGCTGCTTCGTTAGCAGATCTTTTGAACAATAAAATTATTAATATTTTCAATAATTTGTAAGAACAGCCCAGAACTGATAGGAGTAAGGCAGCATATAAATTTAAATAATAATAACAGCAGTATTACTGTAGGCACACACATACACATACATGCATACAATATGTACGTACATATATACATATGGCAGATCTAAAGTCAACCTTGCAGAAATATTTCTATCTTCTTAACAAGCCTTAACATCCCCCTTATAGGTATGGAACTCTGTGGGTATTATTCGCTGCTATAATGATGAGCAAGACAATGCTATTGATATCGAATTCCATGATACTGCAGTACATCATGCAATGCATTTGCCAAATAATTTGAATCACACAATGGCAGACCTTTCCAGTGAAGCTATTTTATTGGCCTGTGAGAACACAGAGGAACTAGCAAGGTAATAAAAGACGGAAGTACTTAATTGTGAATTGTAGCCAATAAAACTAACCTTTGTATTCCATGAATACAATAAAATAATAATAAAATAATCTATAAATATATATTATTAATAAATATAATTAATTAATAAATAAATATAATATATAAAATAAAATAATGAGAATGCGGTCAGCACACTTCAGAGCTGCTGTTATGTTCTAATTGCTTCAGATTTTCCTTAAAAAAAATCTCATTGGGAATGAGGAAAAAGTGAAACCAATTATTGCAGATCTCCAAATTGGAACCACTAAATATTAATTCGAAAGCATCAATGTAATCAACAAACATTTTGGTTTATAAAAATGCAAGGCTAGAGGACGTCTGGTCGTCCCTGTATTCATGTTTTATTTACATTCATTTCTATCTTTCATCTTTAGCAAGCTACATTGCATCCATTTCAACTCCTGGGATGCTAACAAGGAATGGACTGTTGATATGCTGCAGGATGAAGACATTGAAGCTATTTGTTTGGGCCAGGGCTGGGCTGCATGTGCCACTAGTTCTCTTCTGCTTCGTGTGTTCACCATTGGTGGAGTTCAGAAAGAGATTTTCAGTGTACCTGGACCTGTAGTATCGATGGCAGGACATGGAGAGCAGCTGCTGGTGGTCTTTCACAAAGGTGCTTTCTGTATTTTATTTGTTGTTTAGTTTTTTTAAATGTTGATTATTCAAATTTCTTTCAGGTGTCTTTGTAGGATTGGGGAAGGAATATGGCTGATGGATGCACGGTATTTTCCAAGACCAGGAATCTCCAAAAATGTTGACCTTAGAAAAAGCTTGATGTTCAAATGAGCCCTTCAAACATTTGAAGCTTTGAATTTATTAAGTCACCCCATTTTCAAATAGAATTTAAATTTTAATTTTAAACGTATGACTAAGCTGTCTTGAAGTATCTGAGAACTGCATCCGTCACTTTTGCTACTTTTATCCAAAACTAGAGTTTGCCACCTAGTTCTAGCGCTTGCATTTAGAAAATCTTGGGCTAAGAAAGCTTTTTTATTAAGTAAAATCAGTGCTTACCTAGTTTGGTGTTTTCAAATCTTCCTATAGCAGTAATGTAAAACCAGGAAGCTTTATGCTGTGTTGCTGCTTTCCTTCTTTCTGGGTGGAGATATTGAGCATGTAATTTTCTATATGTTTAAGTGTCTGCTTTGTCATTCAGCCATGATTCACTGTTCACTCTGGCTTTCTTTTGTTTTGTCTTTATTTTTATCTTTATTAAAGATGCAATTAGTAAAGATAGAAGTTAAGGATAGAGAAGACAGCCAAACATTCTACATTTCACAGTGATTTCTGTAAAAAAATAACGATAATTACTTTTACTATTATTATCGTTGATCACACAGTCAGCCAGATGTTTAGACTGGGTTTGGCATTTTTGTCTACCTACTGAGTCCTTACCAAGGACCTGGGATAGGCAAATCTGGATGTTTGATGGTGTTACAGATATCATTGCAGGATGGAGGCTGTTCCAAGTAAAGCTGCCTTCTGCAATTGACTGATGGCAAATTTCTCAATGCCTATGGTCTGCAAGGGGTGTTCCAGTTGTTTTGGGATTGCACCCAAGGGGCCTATGACTATTGGTACTACCCTTGCTTGCCTTTGCCATAGTTGTTTATTATTAGTAGTAGTATTCATTTTATTAGTATTAGTATTAGTATTTCATTTGGACAAATATTTTAGACCTCACTTCAGGAATATAATTTTATGTTCCTAAAATAATGTATGTCCCAAATTATAGTTATATTGACAATGTTTAAAATTATTCAGTGAATAGAAATCCATCACAATCATTCCGTAGCACAAAGAAGAATTAGCCTCTGGGCAGCTAAGTCCCTTTTCTTTACACTTTCCCACAACTTTTCAATGTGATTTACTTTGGTTAGAATTAACACTGTACTCTCCCACCCCCACCCTTACTTGTAGGTACTGGATTTGAAGGGGATCAGTGTCTTGGAATTCAGCTTCTAGAACTTGGGAAAAAGAAAAGACAAATTTTACATGGTGAATCTCTTCCTCTTTCCAGGAAATCCTATTTAGCATGGGTAGGATTTTCAGCAGAAGGTAAGATGGTTCATTTAAGACATAGTTAAATCCTAATTTATTATTTCATTAGTGAAATAATAGTGAGGGAAGGCGAATGTGATCAAATCCTTTGAACATTTGTAGTCCTCAACCCATATGTCAGGAACGGAAGACATTACGTGCTTAGTTGACTAAAAATTATGCATCTGTTATCAATGTTAAAATAATGCTATTAATTTCTAAGAGGAAAGGGGAAAAAGGAAATGGGGCTGACTACTCTGAATGTCCATGGATTTTTTACTCTGGATTACCAGAAGAGGGAGTTGTTGCCAAAGTTAGCTACAAATCTTTTGATTTTCTTCAAAATGTTTTGTTCTTTTTAATATAAGTGGTACTGATGACATTTAACGTCATGTTCATTCATGAATCTATACAGCTGCTTCAAAGAGAACTGATTGTCAAAATAAAACTATGTGCTTTTCTAATGGATGACTAGGTACTCCTTGTTATGTGGATTCTGAGGGTATTGTACGAATGCTGAACCGAAGTCATGGTAATATTTGGACCCCAGTCTGTAATACAAGGGAGCACTGTAAAGGGAAGTCAGACCATTACTGGATTGTTGGCATTCATGAAAACCCTCAGCAGCTCAGGTACAAAAATAAGTTAAAATTGTCCTTGTTGTTCTTTTAGAACAGTGCTCAACACAGAAATATTCAAACATCTGTTGAAAGATAATTTTCCCAATCATCCTCTCTTGTCAGCTTCCCTCTGCCATATTTCATTTAAACTAGGGCCTTCCAGGATTATTATTTTTTTTACTAGAAACAGGCCTGCGGAATTAGCATGCTATATGCACAAAATATTGTGTTCTTCCAATTCCCCTTTCAAGCAACTCTATTCTAGGAACTTCATTAAAGCCTCAGAACATGTCAGCCTGGGAAGATGAATATGAATGAAAGTCATTGTGGCTTTTCCCCCCCTCTTACTCATCCAAGATAAATGAAGACAGAAAACACATAATTTAAACACAGTTAAAAAACGATGTCTACAAAAATGTTACTTTGATCGAAGGCTTGGTTTTAAAAGAGTGGCTGACTGGGTTAAATGTTTAGATTACTTTCCAGCTATTATATTTTATTAACTGATTGAATAACAACGATGCATTTACTTTATAATATTTATTAGGCTTCATTCCTTTAATCCCTAATGTAATATATTTCAAAACATAATAGACCAGGGGTGTCAAACTCGTTTTCATTGAAGGCTGCATCAGGGTTGTGTTTGACCTTGAGAGGTCGAGGTGTGCGTGGCCAGCTCAATGTGTTGAGGGGTGGCTATGGTGGCCTGAGCACTTTGCCAGCAAAAATAGGCTCCCGAGATCTGTTTTCGTTGCGACCATCTGCCAGCTAAAACAGCTCTGGAGGGCCACCTGCAGCCCTCCCGAGCTCTGTTTTTGCTGGCAGAGGCACCGCGATCCAGTCCTTCAATGTTTCCAGGGTGGCCCCACGGGCCAAATCTAAGCACCCCACGGGCTGGATCTGGGCCTCAGGTTTTGAGTTTGACACCCCTGTAATAGAAAATGAAATATAATTAATAGAATGGCAGTAGTAGGCTTGAGGATATAAGAGATGGAATTAGAAACACTATCTCTAACCACATTTTTGCTCACAACCTTCTTGTCTCATTTGATGCACTTCAGCGAATTTGGCATCTTGATAAAGCAAAAGTTTTATCTTGGCTCAGCCTTGCAAAGAAGCTGATTTAAGTTACTCACTGGTTTGCCTAAAATGGCAGTATATTATTAGGCCAGTCCATAGTTAAGATGACTGTGACATTATGCTCTCTGTGTGAGCAATCTTTGTGAGTCTTTGGCTTTACTAAAAGCTCTGTTAAGTAATTATAAATAACAACATGGCTTCTTATATTAAATGAATTAAAGTGACAAAGGAATAATCCTGCTATTTTTAGAGAAATCTCATTTGGATGCTAAATAAAGTATTTGGATATTTAAAGCTTAGAGAAAACTCCAGTTTTTTCCCCCTAAAATGTGTTAATTTTTAGCCTGATATTTTTAAAAAATGAGAAAACTGCAAACTTCCTCTTCTTGACATGTATACTGCTGAATGTGTAAACCAACTTATTTATGCTATGGTGACTCTGGGAAGGAGAAAAGAGTTACACTTTTGATTCTGAATTTTTCTTGAATAGATGCATTCTTTGTAAAGGAGCTCGTTTTCCAGCTACGGTTCCTCGTCCTGCGGTAACAGTGCTTCCATTTAAGCTCCCATTCTGTCAAACTGCGACAGATAAGGGTCAAATGGAGGTGGGTAATCAGAATGTATAATTCAGTTTTTAGATCCATTCTGAAAAACTTCATAAGGGATTGCAAGTTCTGCCCTGCTCTAAAAAATCTGTTTTGCTTGCTTTTCACTTTGTCCTTATTGCACGGAAATAGCGTATCTCTAGTAACTCTAGTAATTTTATGCCATTAAGCATGTACTAAATATCATGCATGCAGATAATCTCCATAAAATGGTCATCACTTATTAAATTGAGATCATTTGTACAATTTAGTTGCAGTTCCGTATAATACAGGTAGTCCTTGATTTACAACAGTTCGTTTAGTGATCATTTGAAGTTAAATAACACTAAAAAATAAATAGCACTTATGACCATTTTTCATACTTATGACCATTGTAGCCTCCCCGTGGTCACATGATTTACATTCAGATTTACATTTACATTCAGATGCTTGACAGCTGACTCAAATGACAGTTGCAGTGTCCTGTAACAGCCATGTTACTAATTTAATAACTGCAGTGATTCACTTAACAAATGTGGCAAGAAAAGTTGTAAAATGGGGCAAAACTCACTTAACAAAATTCTTATTTAACAACATAAATTTTGGGCTCAATTGTGATCGCAAGTTGAGGACTACCTGTACACACCACACCCCAAAAATAACCCATATAGAAACAGCCCTACTTGCATGTGTATGGCTCCTCTTTAGGAAGATAGTATGCATTCTGTAGCATTATTTATACAAAATGTAGTTGTATAGCTGTTCCTCTCCCCCCCTCCAAAAAAAATAAAGCAAGCGAGCAAGTTTCTAAACCTTAAAATTGCAAGTTACACTTGGAAGTGTATGGATGCCACCTGCTGAAATCTTGAAAGCAAGAGGAGGTGAAAATGAATAATCTCTCAAATAGTTAAGAGCAAAGCTTTTGACACTATGCATCGTTGAAAGGATGCTTTGCTCTACATTATTTTGATTTTGTAAAGTTTCCTTCACATTTTCAAATTAATTCAAATTCCAGTTAACGTGGTCTATTTTGTTTGCCTATTTCCAATCCTTTGGAATTTTAATTATCACAATTTCAGGCAAATTTATAAAGTTGTCCTTGTTTAGTACTAAATTTTATATTATGTATCTTGCAGCCATGATAAAATAGTTGATATGAACTATGTTTTTCTTTTCTTTCTCTGCATGTCGTAGGAACAATTCTGGCGCTCAATCTTGTTCCAGAACTATTTAGACTATTTATCCCAAAATGGATATGGATATGAGGAAAGTGTGAAAGGCCAGGCAGTCCAAGAGCAGCAGAACCTTCTGATGAAAATGTTTGCAGTAAGTGGGTAAAGTTATAAATCTGTCTTCTTTGATCGAATGCCTTTCAATTGTACTAGATACCAACTTCTATTAAGCCTCACCTTACCAAGCTGATGCAGAAATTAAAGTGAAATATTAGAAGGGCATCACACTGGGGACGATTATTTACATTTACCTGAGTAAAATTTCTTATACGGTTGATTATTATATTGCTTAAATAAAAAAAATCCTTTTTTCCCCCTTTGTAATTTTTTGAATTGTCTATTCCACACAATCATTTGTTTCATGTGACTAGCTGTTATATTTTATTAACTCTGAAACAGACAAGGAATGTTTAAAGCACAAAACTAGGCAATATGTAACTTGTTAATATACATACTATAATGTTCAGTGTAAGTTAGACTGTCATCATCCCAAAGGTGCTTTTTCAAGAGGCAACTGGACTTGAAAAAGCACCTTAGGGACAACCATGACCTGGATGACTGAGAATCTAAACAGACATTTAGATAGTCGTCCTGGACAATAAGTAGACATTTGCCAGTCAATTAAAAAAAAAATTGCAAGTGTCCATAGCAAATTGAGATAACATCAGAAAGATGAAATGTGAAATCTTTTTGTGAGTTTTATGCCATGATGCTGCTTCATTGCTTGCCTTCCTCCCATGGTCCTAGATAATGTAACTGTGGACAGAGCTGCTGCAAGAGAGAGGAAACAAAGCACCGGCATAAAGCTGGCAGCAAGGGGCAGATAAGGAGAGGATCTAAGGCAGAAGAAACTTGAAGTAGAGGAGATGAATGTGCCTAAGTATTTGTGTCAGAAGCAGCAAGACTTTGGGAAGCAAACAGCCAGATCCATAGATAAAGGAAAACCAGGCTCAGGAAATGAGTCGCCTTGATCAGCAATTTATATTCAAAGCTCAGGCTCTTAGTGCCAACCTAGAAATGAAATTAATGAATTGTGTGACTATCCTACCATGTCTTTATAAATAGCCTCAGGAAGCCTGAGTATTCTTGTAACTATGGATGAAGACCGAGAATTTGACACTTATCTGTACTTGCCAGGATCCTGATGAAAACGTCCTGTCCTGGCCAAACCCATTTGTTTTTCAAGATAAGCTTGTTTCAACTTCCTTAAAATATAAAGGAGAGACCATTTTTGGAGAGGGACCTGAGAAGGAGAAAGACCCTCAATATCCTTCCTCAGCCCATACTTCAATTTTCTCAGGCTTCCCAGTGGCTTTTATCTGCTGTGGAGGTTAATTATTAGACAGGTGAAGAGTTTGGTCCTTTCCTTAGCTAAACTGGAAACAAGTCTCATCATGAAATAGATGTTTGAAAAGCAGAAAGAGATGTGGATCTCTTGAATTCAAAGAACTACTATACAATGTGGATGTTTTCTGTCTCTTAAATATAGTTTTCCTTCAGCAGACATTTCACATGCAGTTTTCCTGAGATTGCTCACTTTAATTGCTGCATCGTAATTGGAGTTATTTTCGCAGCTACAAAATGGCTTTATAAGAAAATAGCTGGGGTTCATTCTGTTCTGTCATGAATGTATTAGGATTCCTTGGATTTCTGTCCAGTAAAGAATGAACGAGAACTGAATGTTCTTCTCTCTTAGAGAACAAACATTTTTTATCCTCTTTCCCCCCACCCCCCAAACAAATATTTCTCTGATAAATATTACAACTTTTTTTTCCCCTCCTTGCTTTAAAAATAGTTATCTTGCACACTGGATCGTGAATTTCGCTGTATGGAGCTTGCTGAACTCATGACACAAAATGCCACGAGTTTAGCTATCAAATATGCCTCTCGCTCACGGAGGCTAATTCTTGCCCAGAGACTCAGTGAACTAGCCGCTGAGAAGATCTCAGAGCTGACATCTGCTGAAGGGTATGCTGAGCACAAAGAGGAAGAAGAGAAACAGCCACCAGATTTTAGAAATCACCTGAATGCTGGGTAAAAGTGAACTCTGAAAGGGGACACAACTCAGAGCCAATTGTTACAATTTTATTTGTGTTTGAAGTTAGTCAGGCGTTTTCTAAATCACTGTCGAGAAAAATGTTTCAGTTGTCCCATCAGATCAGATTAACAGTGTACAAAGGCTCTCAATTGCAGGTAGTACTTGACTTACAACCATTCACTTAGCAACTGTAGTTACAATAGCGCTGAAAAAAGTGACTTACAACTAGTTGGTCCTGGCACTTACTTAGCATCCCCATGGTCATGTGATCAAAATTTGAATGCTTGGCAACAGGCCTGTATTTACAACGGTCGCAGAAATCCAGGATCACATGGTCACCATCTGAAACCTTCCCAGTGAGCTTCCAAGAAGCAAAATTAGTGGGGGAAGCAGCATTTGATTAACATCTGCCTGATTCACTTAGCAATCACAATGATTTTCTTAACAACTGTGGCAAAAAAGGTCATAAAATTGGGTGAAACTCTCTTAACCTTCTAAGCCTTGCTTAGCAACAGAAAACCTCATTCCAATTGTCGTAAGTCGAGCACTACATGTATAATATCAAAAACCCAATTCCGTAGCATACTTCCAACTCAAGACAATGCCCTAGCCTAGTGCAACTGCCCTAGTAGACAGGATGGGGAAAATCAGCAATCCGATTAAAGGCCTCTAGGTAAATGGAAAGAGCAAACTTTTTAAGCAGATTGGAAAAAAGGGATGGATGCAGTTAAGAAAGGAGAAAGGCTCTGGACAAACCCAGTGGTGGCTGTTGCCACTGAAGGAAACAAAGTACAGTAGCCTGTAATGAAGTGAATCTTCTAGGCAG
This sequence comes from Myanophis thanlyinensis, assembly GCA_017656035.1. Lineage (NCBI taxonomy): Eukaryota > Metazoa > Chordata > Lepidosauria > Squamata > Homalopsidae > Myanophis > Myanophis thanlyinensis. The sequence goes on from JAEANM010000706.1 coordinate 10,621, forward strand.
TAGCATGGATGATCACATTTTCAGTTTTCAGAAAAATGTAAAAGTACTATTATTTTAATGGGTATGACTCAGTAATTGATTCCTTGAGGACTAGGATAGTCTTTATAATAGAAATGAAAGGAGTTATTTTATTATTCTTGTTAAACCTGGCTTTTCTTGCAGGGCTTGCATGGCAGTTGCCCTTTTCTTGATGGTTTAAGCAAAAGAATAGAAGCCATTGGCTGACTTGGTTTCTCTATATGCAGGTATAGTAACAGCCCCACAGAATGGAGTCATGCTCGAGAAAGAAACATTCAGCGCCAGCAAAATATGGAAACCCACAAAGAGGATGAAGAGAAAGTGAATACCCTTCATGAGGCAAAATCTAGTAAGCTGAGCAAGCATCTGTGAATATTAAAGCTAAAGACTACATGGTTATAAATTCAGACTCTGAAGGCTGGGTAGTCCTTTCAGAGAAGGATCACCTCATGGAACAGAGATGGGCAATTTGTGAGGAGTTGGGAGTCCTCATAAATTGTCCTCAAGCTTCCAACCTCAAGGAGGGCCTTGTTGGAGATCCTCTGGGTGGCACAATGATGACATTGGAAGAGCTCAGTGAACATTTTTATGACTAGTTATGGGGAGTAGGTAAGCCCCTACACAGAAGACTGTAGTAAGATACAACACATGCAGGCATGAAAAATGCCCAGTTAGCCCTGTATGCTATGTTTGTTCACACAAAATGGTGCTTGTTGATCCAAAAAGTGGACCCTGCGTCTGCAGGAAAAATGCTAGAATACTAAGGAGGAGGAGAAGTGGGCAAGAGCAGGGCAGAGAAATTCAAAAGTGCTAGTGCATTTGTAGCCCTATTGTACATCCTTTCTGTTTCAATATTTATCACATAAAGTCACACTCAATTAAACTGGGAAACGTTTTAAGTATCTCCACTGGAATATTAATGTTTCCTCTATTTTAATTCTTCTGAAGGCTCTCTCATGCTGCCTGGAAATACATCTGTTTCGAAGTCTGGTAAGTCAAACTGGATTTATTTTAGGCAGGGAAAACCCCTTAATTGTTAAACATTTTATCCAAATATTAGATTTCAGCTATGCAACCACAGTCCCACACAATTTGTTAAATGCTTTTCTTCTCATGAACATCTTTTAAGCTGAGGAAATAAATTGGAAATGTTTATACATCATTCAAACTTTTCTTCAATAGTTCCTCCATTGAAATCTTGCTGCCTGATTAATAGAGAGCTCTACTACTTCCAATGTTGCTGCTGTATAGTTTACCATTGGACTGTGATGCATCAGTTCAATTTCACAAATCAAGGGCTGCACTCTCCCAGGGTCTTTTTCTCCATAACAGTGTCATTCAAAAGAATGTTAGTTTGGTGGCTTTTAGCATAATCTTGTGCCCCTCATTAGAATCAAGTTTCTCCTTGCAACATTGTATTAAGATTATGTAAATTGTTGAGAGATCGTAGTATTTAGTGATACCAAAAGTAAGTTGTACAAATGTTGCAATTCAGCAGATGTATAAAAAGGAAATTGTCAGAAACTTAATAGTTCTTTTTTTTTAATTCTTTGTTCATTTTTTTCCTTTTATTATGTGTTGTGGGTATCATATATATATTATCTCTCTCTCTCTCTCTCACACACACACCAACAACAGAGACCTTGATATTAAGTAAGTCAGGTTAAGACCAAAACCTTTATAGGTAGTCCTCGACTTACGACCATAATTGAGCATCAATATTTCCATTGCTAAGCAAGTCAGTTCTTAAGTGAATTGCACCTCATTTTACCACCTTTTTGCCACAGTTGTTAAGCAAATCATTATAGTTGTTGAGTGAATCGCATTGTTAAGTGAATCTGGCTTTCCCCACTGACTTTGCCTGTCAGAAGCTAAACTGAGAAGATTGCAAGGAGTGATCACATGACCCTGGGACAGTGCAACTGTCATGAATGCCTGCCGATTGCACAGTGCTCGAATTTTGATCATGTGACCGTGGTGATGCTGCAGTAGTCAGAATGTGAAAAACAGTCATAAGTCATTTTCTTCAGTGCCATCGTTTCAAAGGAATGATTGTAAATCAAGCACTACCACTACCACCTTATTGCAAGTCGCAGTGTGTTCATTTTTTTTATTTTTTCCTTTCCAATATTATATTTAAATGAAAAGGTCAAATAATTTTAATGCTCATAACATTGATATTTTAAATTTTTTAACATATACGGTATAATATCTACTTTTTTCCCTTTAATTTCCGGTTTCAAAGTTATCTAATTAATAGAATGTAAAAAAATTGCAATTATATCAAATTTTATATGAAATAATATATCAAGACTTACCACACAATTAAAAAGGTGGAGGACATAAAACAAACCATCATAAACCATACACCTGGGTCTAACACAAACATCCTCCATCTGCGGATATAATATGGTATCAATTCAATTGGGAACACCCATGGACTCCAATTCACTACCATTCAAAAGGAAGTACTACTTTGATTAGATGGGAACCATGCAGAGGTGAAATTCAGCAGGTTCTAGCAAGTTCGCTAGAACCTGTAGTAAATTTTCTAAGCAGTTCGGAGAACCATTTGTTAGAAGAAATCTCCTTTTGTTTTTTCCCACTTTACAGGGTTAATCCTGTAAGGAAGGCAGGAAAGAAACATTCTGGTATTGTTTCTAGCCTAATCTTTATTGCCCTGCTAACAGAAACTGCCCAGTCACATGACTTCCCCAGCCACGCCCACAGAACCAGTAGTTAAAAAAATTGAATTCCATCACTGGAACCATGGGAAGGACTTGAACACCACAGTCTTCTGGAGATGCAGCAATTGTGAAAGGAGACAGAAGAACCGATGCTAGATTTTATCTGCAAATAGTTTTTCTTAAGCTGAAATTGTCATAATGCTAAATTAACATCTAGAAACAAGTTTTTGTTCATGTCTTAAAGATTAGATATGAACAGCCCTGCTTAATTCTTGTAAATAAAATTTGTTCAGTATAATTTCTTAATACATGCAATGTATTAAATGTTTGGTAAAGATTTGCACTGATATTCTTTTTCTCTTGCTTCCCTCCCCCCCCCCCCTTTTTTTCTTTTTTTATTAATGAAAGCTGTCCTTGCATCTAGCAACTCAGTACGAGTAAATCCTTTTAAGGTGAGAACTGGTGGCTTTAATTTACCTTACTTTTAAGTAAGATATTTTTGAGGTCCCGCAGGGGAAAAATGAGTTCTTAAATCTCTTGCTCCGGTAGGTACCCAGTAGCCAAAAAGATGCATTCGTTCACTCGCCCAATATTCTGGATAACCTGACGAGGCTGCCTAAGAAAAATCCCACGATGAATGGTCAAGGAGTTCCAAACAAGAAGAGTCCAGTCATCAAACCGTTGATTCCCAAGCCCAAGTCAAAGCAGGTGATGGATTGGGCCTTTATCTTGTTTTGTAGAAACAGAGCTTGGCCAAGTTATTGTTATCTGGTGTAGCAAGTCTTAGGAATGTAATGAAAGCCGAAGGACTATCCAAAGACTGATTGGCAGGAAAAAAGATTGGAAAAGGTGGGGTAGATACTGGTATCAAATGGACTTCTCTTTTTTGTTTCCCTGTCAAGTTTGAAAATACATAGTAGTAGTATTAATTAAAAGGAAATTTGCTCTTGATGGCCACTCAGGAAATGTTTATAAGATGGCCCCAGGTGGGTCCCCCCCGCCCAATTACTTTCCCTGTCATTCAGTGGCTGAATAAGAAAGATAGGCAAGGGAGTGAAATAGACGGTTTGTATAGTACAATTGGAAATGGCTCAGACATGATGTTTAATAATTCTAACTTTGTTTAGAGCACATAAAAGAATATTAGTGATATACCGTATATTACATACTTGGATTACTCTAAGCGTATGCTCTTAAATACTCTTAACAACATGGCATTTTTGCTTTTCAATTACTGCTTATATATTGTTTGTATTTACTAGAGCCAGTTTGCTCTAATGGGGCACCGGGCTAGAAAGTGAGGGACTGTGAATTCTAGTCCTTCAATTTTATAATTTTAATTTTTTACTCAACCACCTATTTAATTCTTTTTAATTTGTTTTTAAATTGTTATTAATTTATTGTTTTTTAGATGGTTGTACACCACCCCAAGTCCCTTTTTGGGAGAGGGGCGGTATATAAATTGAAATAAATAAATAAATAAATAATGGTCCTATCTTAGTCATGAAAGCCAGTCATTCTCTCTCAGCCCAATCCACCTCACAGAGTTGTTGTGGGAACAATAGGAAGAGGAAGGTGTGTTGGATGTGTTTGCCACCTTGGGTTATGTGTAAAAAGAATAACGGTGGGATACAACAAATAAAACTACAGCATTTCTCATCTGAAAGCTATTGAGAAATAAACCTCATCTATTTTTTTTCCTAGTCCTAGAGACTTTACAGAAGCTGCACTCTGAACAGTTGGCAATCAAGAAAATGGGTGGACCCAGAGCAAAAATTACATTTGCTTTATTTTAAATTAAATTAGAATATGGTTAACATGCTTACTTTCCATTTAAATCATAGTTTGCTGCACTGCTTAAATCTTTATGTATTTATCTCACTATCTCCTTCCATTGTAATTAATATTACTGCTTCCAAAACTGTTGAGTAAAGAATTACCGCAAAAATATTTTCCCTTAGGAGTTAATGGATGCTTACCAAAATTAGAGCTTTTTGCTCTTTGAGAAACTTAAGCGTATGAAATGCGATATATAAAGCAGCCATTTACGATGAATTACTGAAGTATATATATTTCATTGCTCAGCCTGCAGCAACTGCATTTTTCCAACCCCGAGCACTTACTACTGAAAAGAAAGTCAGAGAAGATAGAGAGGACAAAAATGACACTGTAGTGCCTGAACTTCAAACTGTGACCGAGAACAAAGATAAGCAAAGGTCAGTGTGCCAAAGAGTCTCACGTTGCTATTGTGAGATGACTCTGCCTTTTGGGAATACAAATATTCACAGGTAACATAAAAGTTTTATTTCAAAATCTTTTTCTCATCTGTACTGTATTTAGGCCAAAGACTGGGTTCCAGATGTGGCTAGAAGAGAACAGAAGCAGTATTTTATCAGATAATCCTCATTTTGAAGAAACAGAAATCATAAAAGAAGGCATGGCTCAATACAGAAGTCTATCTGCTGAGGAAAGGATGGTAATTAAATCTTCTTTTGGAGGATTATGCCTTTGTTTACCATGTAAAAATGTACAGGTAGTCCTCAACTTACAAACATTCATTTAACAACTGTTCAAAGTTATAATGCCACTGGAAGAAGTGACTTATGACTATGCTTCTTACTTAACTGTTGCAGCATCCCAACAGACGTGATCAGAATTTGGGCACTGGCAAGTAGCATGTATTTATGTCAGTGGCAGGGATCCCAGGGTCACATGACTGCTCTTTGCAACTTTCCCAGCTAGCTTCCCACATGTCAATGTCAACGAGGAAGTCAGATTCATTTAATGACTGCATGCTTCATTTGAAAACTGCAATTATTTGCTTAACAATTGTGGCAAAAATCATAAAAGCAGGCATGACTTATTCATTGCCTTGCTTATCAACAGAAATTCTGGTCCCAATTTGGTTGTAAGTTGAAGACTGCATGGGGTTTTTTTTTTTTCACTTTTCCTGAAGTCACACACAATTTTACAAATAAAAAATGAAGTAGAATGTAGTCCTCTTTTTTTTTTTCAGAGATATGCGAGGAGTTTCTCCTCCGGATGCATGTTTGACTAATAAATCCATTTCTTACATAATCTTGTCTCTTCTCCAAGAGGTTTTTTCTTCTTGCCCACTGCAACAATGCAATGGTCCTATGTAGAAATTCAGCAAAGAGAGTGATTGGCCAAAATAATTCATTGAGATTTATGACTGAATGAAGATTCAACCTGAATATCTCTAATACTACTCAGTACTAACCTTGAAACCACACTCAGCTGAAGTACCTGGAACATGTTGCAATGAAAATATACAAGGCCATCTCATGCCACGGCTATAGTGCCAGGTCATTCAGCCAACTTATTCTTTCTGTAGCTGATTTCTGGGAAATTAAGAATAACTTTGTCGCCCTTGTAAAGGTTCAAAATTGACAAATTCCAGTAGAGTTCCATTGCTAATGTCTTCAAAATTATTATTCATTTTTCAGTCATATCTGAGTCTGATCCTATGGACCCTAGCACGCCAGGCTGTCCTATTTTCCACTAGCCTTTTGGTACTGTCCATAGGGATTTCTTGGCAAGGATACTGGAATAGATTGCCATTTCCTTCTCCAGTGGACCACATTTTGTTAGACGTCTCCACTATGACTTGTCCATCTTAGGTGGCCCGGTACATGGCTTAGCTCATAGCTTTTTTGAACTACACAAGCCCCTTTGCCACAACAAGGCAGTGATCCACGAAGGACCTTCAAAATAATAGTCTCCACTATGCACATACATAGGTGCTTAATATTTACGGGGAAGTTACATTAATTAATGACAATATTGTAATTTAATAGTGATTGTAGTAGTTTTACTGTTTTGTTTTTGTTTCCATTAACATAAGGCTTGGACTGAGAAAACTAAAGGAAGAGAAACCAGTGATCCCTCTGAAGGGAAAAAACGAAAGCGCCCAGAGGATATTAACAATAAAGAGCAAGAAGGCCAAGAACACAACTCAGAAGAGGATTTGGGCTCTGCTAAAAAATCCAAAGCATTTAACCAGTCTACCTTTGCAAAACTGTCAGCATTTGCATATAAGCGAAGCTAATATTTTACTTGTAAACATTGGTCTGTAGTATTAAAACATTTCCAACTGAGGAAATGTGCTTCTGTTTTGAACATTCAAGAAAAGGAAGTTTGTGGAAACATGGCTATGAAGATACGCAGAATACACGGATTTAGGAATGGAGGTTCAGCATATCCTGGAACAAGGTGACCTATTCTGAAGCTCTGTGAAACATTCTGTTCCTGTGTAAGCATATCCTTGATGGCTGTATGGCTGGAGTTATAGTTTATCTACATTGAGTAGGATAGTTAGTAACCTAAATTTGCATTTACAGATCTCAAGGGGTTACTGTTGTAACTCTAGAATGGGTTCCAACTGATGTAAGTTTGTGACCTAAAGCCAGGTATTCTCTAAATTGCTCGTTCAAATACCACATGTGAGTAGTGCTTTATAGGACACTAAAGCAAGAGAGGGCAGAATGGAGCATGTAGAGGAGAAGACGTGACTCAGGAGATGAATTGTGTGCTAACTTGATATCAAGTTCCAGTATCTTTTCTCTATTCTCTCCATGCCCAGCATATAACAAGGATTATTTTTTTCTGCCTCGTTGTCAGCTGAACTTAATAACTGAGCCAGCTCATTATTTCCTTACCATTCAAGTTAAACCCTCAATGGTTTGTGTCATTCAACTTCCATTCTAGAAAAATCCATAAAGAATGGATTTTAGTTACCTTGGTTCAGACTCCCTCCAGACTGATATCTGCCATATAATTCATATTTCACTCCCAGGCAGCATTGTATTCTAGAAGTTAAAGCCCAGTTTCAGGGAGGATCCTAATCCCTGGCATTAAAAGATAATCCTTTAGGTGTAGTAAATCGAAAAATCCCAGGCTCAGACTATTACGCCATTGTTCACCACATCTTTTATAGTTACTTTTACATGTTACTTGTGATTTTAAATAAAGCAAGAACCTATTTTTATTTTGGCTGTTGAACACTTTATTTCCATTTTCAACATCTTTCATAGGTAGTCCTCACTTAGTAACTAGAATTGAAATGGGCAACTTATTGTTAAGTATTGGAGTCATCACTTTCCAATAAGTGCAGTGGCTACAATGGACTTACAATATCACTTTCCATTTAGTTGTTAGGTAGGTGAGCGCAGTTATTAAGAAAAACATCACATGATGACAAATTATTAACTCTGCTTGTCACAAGCCAGTTGGGAAGAACAAAAATGGCAGTCATGTGTCTGTGGGACATTGCAGGTTGTAAATGTGTGCCAATTGTTAAGTGTCCGAGTGACAACCATGCAACAGGGACACTGACAGTCATAAATGTGAGGGATAGGTAGCAATTTTTGTTGGTAAACAAGGACTATCTGAATTGCAACTGCTACAGATAACTAAGATGCTAATTTATGTAATTTATTTCTTTTTCCTACATTGCTAGAAGTAATTGTATCATTTCTGAGGTTAGGAACAAGATAGTCATTTTGCCAAAATAATTGTCACTGAAAAAGTGCTCAGGTGTATGCCTTTTCACGCTAAGAAAACAGTTGCAAAAACTCAAATCTCCAAATTCCTCCAAAATCTTTTAAACCAGTCATATAATTGTTTTTACTTCTAGCCACATGAAAATACATTGAGAATGCCAAGTCCTTTCACATGACCCAAAGAATAGTGTAAAAACACAGTTCAGTGAATGGGCTGAAGCAAGATTTCAGTACTTGCTACTTATACACATAGCAATCCTCATAATAGGCAAATTTTAAAAAGGAAATATGAATAGATATAGAAACTATTAGAAGGGTTAACACGGGATTTAATGACAAGATTGCAGTCTCAGAGTTGCTTAAGATTTGGACTCTAAATCTGTTAAATAAGATTGTCTGAAATCTACAAGTTCAAGCAACAGAAGGTGGAGTGAAGCAAGAAAGTTTATCAGTGGAGAAATTGTCATCAAGCCTGTACAGCACCCATTTTGTAATTTCAGCTATGCTAGAACTGACTGGAAAAATCTCACATGGGCTGCACAGAGTGGAAAATATGGGAATTCAGCAGTCGTGTGATTCGATAGAGTGAAAATGACACATGTGAATGTACTCTTGCAATGCTGACAATAGTTCCATGTGAACCAGGGTTTTTGTTTATTTTCTTGTTTTATTTATTGGTTACATGGTTGTTGTAAACTTCCCAGTTTACTTAAGATTTGGCGGGCTTATAAATCTTTTAAATAAATAAAGCTAAATGGGAAGGTTTGAATTTGACAAAATAGAATAGTGTGCAGTAAATGTTCAGCAACATATCTTCATGTATGAGAAGCATTTTTGGATTTTTCAAGCAGGAACTGGAAAGATTCCCTTAAGTCACTGCCAAGTCACGGTGGCTGCATTAATCAGTGCTTCAACTCAACAGAAGGCAGTTTTCGACTGACACGAATCACAACCAATATAGCTTTATGAGTTCCTTTTAAGAAGCAGTTTGGGAATATTCTGTTTATTCTTTTTTTGCATCATTAAAACAGGAGATGCATATTTGGGCAAATGAAAACTGAGTACACATATAAAAATATTTATTTATTATTAGATTATCCTGCCTTTTGTTACTTTATAAGTAACTCAATGTCATGAATATACATAATTCTTCCTCTTTTTCCCCACAACAACTCTGAAGTGGCTTGGACTGAGAGTGAGTGACTGGCTCAGAGTCACACAGCCAGTTTTTATGCTTGGGTAAGAACTAGAACTCACAATTTCCTGGTGATTGGCCCAATGTCACCCAGCCAGTTTTCATGCCTAAGGAGGAACTAGAATTGACAGTCTGCTGGTTTCTAGGCCAACACCTAAACCACTACACCACATTGGTGTAAAATATTCCCTTTAGCACAAATAAGTCAGAATATGGATTTCTGTCAGAGTCTTAACTGGTAGTTCTGCCAATCTAGATGGACTTTAAAGATACAATGGAAATCAACACTTTTTTCTTCCCGAGTTAGCATCTTAGTCTAGTATTTATGAATGCTGAAAGGCTCCCATTTTGTGGAACATCACTTTCACCTAATCAATAATATCTTAACAGCCATTTTTGCTGGACTGAAATAATCTAGGCATTTATTATAACAGTGTATTGAAGTATAAATCACTTCATCAATACCAAAATAATATGTCCAAATATAAATAAATAAGGACATGCATGAACACAGCTGCATTAATCCATAAATTGAAAAGCAGGCTTATCTTTTTTATATTTTCTTTTTTCCTTTATTCAGAGGAATTTTTAGAAGATGGTTGTTTTAAAAAAGCAGGAGTCCTTCAACAGTTTAGCGAAACTGAATAGGCTCTATGCCAGAAATGTTAAATTCCAATTTTACATATACTGTAAATGACTTGCTTAAGGCCACTGTTATGCCTGCTGCAAGTGGAATTCTGATCTTAATTAAAACTATATCAATATTCATAATCCTATTATTTTTTTTGCATTCTGTTAATATACAAGCATTATTTTTCCGGATGAATCCAGGGAGAAGGAAGTTTCATAGGACAGGGGCCACCACAGAAAAGGCACCCTTCCTGGGCTCTGCAAGATGGCAGCATTTAAGGGAAGGGACTTAAGAATCTCTGTCAGGGATACTTTAATTTGGATTTGGTTATTGATGTTCTATTTTTAAAACTGGCTGTGTCTAACCAATAGATATTAGCCATTCAATAGCCCTCTGAATAGCAGTTGATCATCAGGAATGTTCTTTCCTTGAAGCAATAAGATACACTGGACCTAGAAACAAAAGTCTTCAACATTAGATAATGACATTTGCTTTAAATATTATAGAAGAAATTTGGCTATAGAAAAAGGTATTATTGACCAATGCTGGCTGAGAATAATAGAAGTGGTTGTAGCACTTACGATTCCCAGAATGGGGAGGGCAGGACACCAGGGAGAGGGAAACTTCAGAATAAAGCAAAGCTCAATGTTTGGAGAAGTTCAATATTTGGCTACTGGAGCCTTCTGTTTATTGATTAAACAAGGTTCAGTAATATTTGACCTTAAAGCAGCCACTACTCAGAAGCCAAGGTCAAAAATCTGTTACATCACAACATGCCAACTATCCCATAAATCTCTAAAGAAAGGTAAATGCAGTCAAAACTCAACATTTGAACTGGCATTAGTTAAAAGGGAAAGTATGGTGTAGTGTAGTACACTAGTTTGGTGTGGTGGTTAAGGTGCTGGCCTAGAAACCAAGAGACTGTGATTTCCAGAAGCATTAAAGTCTGTTGTGTGATTTGGGGCCACTCTCGCAGCCCAACCCACCTCACAGGGTTGTTATGTGAGGAAAATAGGTGAACAAAGAAGTATTAAGTATGTTTGTTGCCTTGACTTACTTATGAAACATAAAAATCTAATAAACAAATAAATATATTTCTAGGATTGATATCAAAATTTTTAGTAAACACATGCCTCAGTAAATGATCCAGGAACAATAAATGCTGTAGCTTTACTGAATTAATAATTTGAGGTACTGATATTTGGGTGGAAGATGTACGAAGGCCCCTACCAAATGTTTGTTTCTAAATTTGTAGCTAGTACACTACTAAGGTCTCACTGTGACTACAGAAAACACAATTATGAAAATAAGAAAGCTGAGAGAAGTCAATTTTGATTTAGGGAAGATGGAAGTAGAAAGGGTAAAAGTAATCAAACATCTTTTAACATCTAAGAACAGGTTGGTTTTGCTACTGTATGTTATCACTAACAAGAATCATGGGCGGGGACAATATTAATTATTTCTATAACAGTTCCTGTTGTAGAACATTCTTTCTCTGCTTTGTGAGAGAAGGACAGAGAGAACTTGCTTAATTTTAAAAAATGAGATAAATTAGAATCCTATATATACTTCTCAGAGGAAATCTAGCTGCAATTCCGATAGACTTTCCCATTATTGAGCAAGTGCTGGCAAGGTTAGAAGCAAAGGTCCAGAGAACAGACCAGTTCCTTACAATAACAATGTCCTGGTGACAATTTGTTGTTCCCATTGGCAATCCCTAATCTGTTTCTATTGCCTCCTATTTCTAGTCATTTCCGGTCACTTGACTTCTCTAGGTGACAAAGCTTACCAGTCCTGAGGCTAATTTAATATAGTGTGATAATCTCAGAGAAGAAGCAGTACTTTAATCATGACAGGCAATATCATGATTGATTGGTTATGTTGCGGTGTCCCAGGGTCATGTGATCACCTTTGGTGACCTTCTGACTAGCAAAGTCAATGGGGAACTCAGATTCACTTAACAACCGTGTTACTAACTTAACAACTGCAGTGATTCACTTAACAACTGTGGCAAGAAAGGTCATCAAAAGGGGCAAAACTAACAATTGTCTTGCCTAACAATGGAAATTTGGGGCCTAATTGTAAATTAAGGATTACCTCTACTCTGCTATCCTTGCCCTTAAATCTAGAACAGGGGTATTAACCTCAATTGCATTGAGGGCTGCATCGGGATTGTTTTTGACCTTGGGGGGCCATGGCCAGTTCGATGTCACTCATGTTAGGGGCACCTGTGGAGGCCTAAGAACTCTGCCAGTGAAAATTGACTCACAAGCTCTGTTTTTGGCTGTGACAGCCTCCTGCAACCCTCTGCCAGTGAAAATGGAGCCCTCCCAAGCTCAGTTTTTGCTGGCAGAGGCACTGTGGGCCAGTTCTTCGCTGTTTCCAGGATGACCCCATGGGCCAAATCCATCCCAGATTCAGGCTCCAGGCCTTGAGTTTCACACTCCTAATCTAGAACATGCCATCTAAATCCACTTTGCTTTTTTTTTTCCTTAGGAAAAACTATGATAGCAACACTGCTGAGTTTTAAATGGAGGGTTTGGGGATGGGGGGTGGGGGATGGAGGGCAGTTAGCTGATAAGTCTATAGAGTTTCCCTCTGGCCTAGAACATTGGTAATAATGAGTAAGACATCAAATAGCTTGTTACTGTGATCATTGTTATAATTATTACTGTTGTTTCTTCCCTGTCAAAATAATTTAGCCAGCCATTGGTATTCTGACTATTAACTTGAATATGTACAATCTGATTTTTAACTCTTATTTTATTCCTTTTTCTTTCTTAGCTGTTATTCCTTTGCAGCACCATTAATTTCAGCTGCAGAATGATTGCAAACTTTCCTGAATCTCAAGCTGGCCAGTTGCTGCTATTTTCTTTTTTCTTTTTTAATTCTATTAGTGACTCATTTCCTCACCAGCCTTGGGCACTCATATGCATTTGTGACATTTCATTGGTTCTGCCTTTTTGACAGCCTACAATTTCAGCTCTTCCATGTGGCAGCCCATAATGCTGACCATGATTGATGGGCAGGAGTTATACAGGGAAGGATCCTCTACTGTTGTTTTTAAAGGTGTAATTATTTCTTTTAAGTTTGTATATGCTTTTGTGAAAAAAAAATCCAGTCATACATCGAAATAAAGATTCTGTTGTGATGTTCTGATATATGTGACACTGAAAAAATATTTCAAAATTAAGTAGTGAGAAAGTGACATTTGTAGGGAAAATTTAAAAAGGCAAGATAGTGAATGTGCCTGTGTGATTGAAGTTCAGTCTTTTTGTAGGTGAATGTTCAAAAGTGGTGGGGTTTTGATCTTCCTGCCACAATCACCAACTCAACTTTTTGAACTTTTTTCCATCCACCATCCACCCCCACCCCCACCCCCATGCCACAGAGTGTTCTACATTGGATTTTAAACTATTATCCACAGATGATCCAATAACTCCTATTTGCTACAATGGCCAATTAGACATTTATGGCAAGCTCACAAATAGGATTTAAGCCTAATTGAGTGGAGTTGTTCTTGTTCCTTTGATCATAGAAATAAAGTTAGTATCATTTTGAGTATTTCCCACTCACTGTCTTATGCTCTCTATGAATTTTTGTTCTTTTTAAAGCTATCTAAATTGGTGGTTATCATTTGATATGGTATTATAATTCTGATAATGTGATGATGGACAAAGAAGAACTAGAGATGACATGATATGTGACATATTTGAGAGGCTGTCACAAAGAGGGGGGACAAAACACCTGAGATCAAGACAAGAAGGAACAGGTTGAAACTTAACAAAGAGAAAGCCAACCAAGATTTAAAAAGAAATTTCCTTGTCGGTGAGCACAATTAATCAGTGGAATGGCTTGCCTTCAGAAGTTGTAGGTACACTGGAGGTTTTTAAGAAGAAATTGGACAGCCATTTGTCCAGAATAATATAGGACATGGGTGTCAAACTCGATTGCATCACTTGATGTATTGTGATGTATTACGACTTTTTTGCCTTTGCAGAGTTGGGGTGGCCATGGCCTGCACGTGATGCATCCGGCCCGTGGGCCACAAATTTGACAGGCCTGATATAGGATTTCCAGCAGAGGGTTGGAGTAGAAGACCTACTATTCTATATGCAAAAAACTAAGCCATCGCAGAAGCAGAAGAAATAAAGGCATTTAAATTCCAGCAAAATTGAAATGACCAATGGAGAACTAACTCCAGTTCCAAGAATGTCAGCAGGTTGTAAACATTAGATTTCACTCAGCTGAAGCTAACACATGGTACTTTTAAGGCAATTCAGTTGATGATGATGATGATAGATCATTTGCAAGAATGGTAATTTCCAATGGTCTTCACAGGACATAGGATATGTACATTAATGTTTCCCAGCGTCAGCAATTTTAAGATGTGTGGATTTTAACTTTTAGGATTCCTCAGCCAGTATCTTAAAGTTGCTAAGACTGAGAAACACTGATGTAAAATATTAGGATTTATGAGGATTTGCATGATTTATAATTTACTATATTAATGAACTTGAGATAGTAAGAAGTCATCACATTTCCATTCAGACTAAGTCAAGGTATATACAGATTGTCCTTGACGTGCCCAAATTTGAGCCCACAATTTTGGTTGTAAGTCATGAAAGTCATAAAGCGGGTTACTAGGTGACTATGCTGATTTTATTATCTTTTTTGCAGGATCGTTAAGCAAATGAAACTGGAAATAAATGCCGGTTTCCAGCAAAAATGTCCCAAATTGCAGTCATACTGCACAAGGCTGTAAAGGCAGATTGAACTCTGAGCACCCAAAATGCAGTTGTGTGATGACGGAGGGCAGAAAGGACATTGGAACATTGAATCCAGATTGTAGGTCCATTTTTGAGACTCTGTTGTAATTTTAAATGGTTGCTAAGCCTGAAACACCAGGAAAGAGTATGTGATAAAAGTAGAGTAATAATAGACATAGTTCTCAGCTGAGAGAACTCCCCCCCCCCCAAAAAAAATACATAAATACCTTGAATCATTTTACAAATAAAAGAATTTTTAAAAAGTATGTTTGTTATTCTAATCTAGGTAAATAAGTATATCTCAGATACACATTACACATAAATTTGGGTGGGTCCCAGGCTGGGACGCATCAATTGAAAGTGAAAATGCAACTTCTTGCAAGGAAATTGTAATTAAGTGGCAATCGCCAGGTTAAGGTTTGGCTAAGGCACTTTTTAAAAAAATGTTGGGTACCTCCCACTCAACTTGGACTCCTGACAACTGTCTGGACAAATACCTGCAGTTTTCTTGGTAAGATTTTGGAAGTCGTTTGAATCAATCAACCAATCAAACAATTTTTATTACTGTCACAAACCAGATTGGAAGTGGTTTACCACTGCTTTCTTCTTCCTAAGTGGTGGTGTGGGGAGAGAGACTGCCCAAGGTCACTCAGCTGTTTTTGTGCCTAGGGCAGGTTTAGAATCCATACTCATGTTTTCTAATGCTTTAACCACTACCACAAAGTGATCTTCCTTGGCTGCTGCTTAGTGCCTATTTTGTCAATGTGTAAATTGTAAGTCAGTTTTATAATCTCCACTGAAACATATTTGAGAAGCTTTCAATATAACAGTGTATAAAACTGAGCTAAATACTTATGACATTATGCTTCTCAATGATTTGTCAACTGGGAGAACATTTGAGGGCTCTATGAAATTCTTTTGTAATTTATTTAAAAATTATGTATACAGAGGGATCCCACAGGTGCTTTTTCAAGAAGCAACTGGACAGTCTTCAAAGAAAAACCAGAAAGTCCAGTTGCCGCTTGAAAAAGCACCTTTGGGACAACCACAACCTGGATGACTGAGAATCTCTATAGACACATACAGAGGGATGCTCACTCAATCTGCAGTTGGCTCCAAACTTGAGAAGAGAGCAGCCAAGATGTTAAGCTCAGGATGAATGGTCAAAAGGGCCCAAAATGACTAAATAGAATGATACCGGTATTTGTAGTGTTTTGCAATGTACATTATAGGTGTACAATGGGTGACATCTGAATTTATAGTTGCATTTACAGCTGCATGAGGAGAAAAAAGATAGATAGGATGAAGGAATCCTCAAGCATCCTGTGGCAAAGAGCAAAGAGCAAATTATGCCGGTGTATGAGGCGGTGTAACTAATGCTTCCCACAAAATGGCTTGGGTCAGTGTTGTAACACAACAACACGGTCTCACAAGGATTGAGTAATTATTCAAGTACTTTCCCAGAAGGGAAAGTGCTCGGCGGGTCACGCTTTCCTATAACTCCGCCAATCTAAAGCAGTTCTGAGAACCATCCCCACATCTCCACCTCCTCATAGCCACCCGGCCGGCCCCCGACGGCTGTGGGAGCGGGGCGTCTCCTTCTGCCGGGCACCGGCGACTTCTCGCCAGAGGAGAAGCGCTCGCCAAGCTTTCCGCCTCCTGCGGCTTCCGGCGCTCGAGCCTCTGAGAGGCTGCCGGGCGGGGTGACGCACGGGCAGAGGTGCCCAATGAAAGAGGCGCTCCGTGCCCGGGACCGAAACCAGGCGATGTATAAAATGGGGCGCGCCCGCCTGGGAAGAAGGAGCCGGAGGGTGGAGCGCTTTGTGAGGGTTCCTGTGAGGCGCCGGCGGCCTTCCCCCCCCCTCCTTTCCCTGCTTGTCAGCGGGAGAAGGAAGCCTTTTGGCAGACAACGGAGGTCGGCCGGTGCATTGAGTCGCGGTGTTGTCTTTTTTTAACTTATCGGTTCCCACGAGTGGAGCCAGGCGTTTCCTTTGACTCCAGGCTGGGCGCACGTGTTGCCAGGAAACGCCCCTTCACACGCCAAGCCTCACACCCTTCCCCATTGCCCGTATAGTTCCTTGGGGAGTGGGTGACGGGGGGGTGGGTGGTTTCCAACTTTCAACTTCTAGCAGGGTCCGTATCTGGCCGCTGCTCCTTTTCCAGCGTGCCCGGGAATCTCTTTGAGGAGCACCGGCTCTCTAGGGCTGGGCGCACGCCTTGACCAAATGGAGAAAAGGAAGCCGCGGGCCGCGGTGGATCAGCCTCTGCGAACCGCCAGCTGCAATGGGTACGCGCTGGCGGAGAAGCAGCCGCCCCTTCAGCGGAGTCGCTCGGGAGAAGCGCCGTCCCGCAGCTGGAAGACCGCGGCTGGCGGGCATCCCTTGGAGAGCTGGAAGGAAGAGCGGACCCGCAGCGAAGAGGACAACGAAATGAACTTGCCCGGCCTGGCCTCCGCTTACACCACCATCCTGCGTGCCTTGGGCGAGGACCCCCAGCGCCAGGGGCTGCTCAAGACGCCCTGGAGGGCGGCCACGGCCATGCAGTACTTCACCAAAGGCTATCAAGAGACCATTACAGGTGGGACGCGCCCCTTTGTTCTGTAAGGCTAGAAAGCATTGAAATAGGGAATCTTCACAACAGTCCTGTGCCGTAGGCCAGTTATTACTGATACCCGGGATGAGCTGGTGTTAACGGGTTCAGATGAGGGATCACAGTTTCTGGAGCCCTGCTTACATTTAAGGTATACATAGTGTTAAGAAGTTTAACAACTCTACTTGTAAGGCAGGGAGCTAGTGCCTACAGTTTGTCTATTGGAGATAATGGATGTGAGAAAAGTGAGAATCAAAGTTTGGAGAAGACAGAGGCTTGTTTTGAAGGCTGGTGCACCCAGCTTCCTTCCAGTGAAATCAGCATGACTTTTAAAACAAGTGTTCCTTTCAGTCTAGATGGCCTGTTAACTTTTCCATAGTCTTTTACAAAGCTGAAAGGCCATGCCAGCTGTATGCTTTGACCCAATTGCTTCATAAATGATAGTTAAAGGTGGTGGATTAAGAGCAGGCAAATCAGCTAGCCTTCTCTTCCTCTGAGAAGCCAGCTGAGTGATTTGGGGCTGGTTATTTGCTCTGAGCCCTAGACTGGAAAATTAAGAAATATCTGGACTTACACATAGCAAATCCCTTCTGAAAATCTTGCCAAGAAAACTGCATGGACCTGTCCTTATAGTCACTACCGGTAGGTGTTAATATTAACAAGGGTGGAGTTGTACCAGCAGAATCATTTTCCTTAGTTGCATCATAAATAATGTCCCTGCTTTTCGTAATCCTGACCAATACAGCAGTACTGAAGGCCTGAGTTGCATCTTGGCCTAGTCCAAAGTGTGGTTTGCTTGTTTATGGCTTATTACTCAATGATGTTGGTCCCTGTGATTTGCACATCTTGTTCAGGGTATGTTGCATAGGAGGAAGGAATATTATATATGTTTGCCACCTCAAGTTACTTATGAAGTAATAAAGGTCGGATTAAAAATCTAATAAACTATGCCAAATAAACATTAAACATGACTAAACAAAAATGTGGCTTACTGCCTAGTATAAACATAACCAAGGCATTCATAATTACTGGATATGTAAAAAAAATAGCATTAATGCTTTCAAATATACTGCGATGATGGAAGTCATAGTCTAATTATACAACGGAAGGAATATCAGTTGTAGAAAAGCATTTATTAGCATCTCCAATTACTCTTAATTATTTCCCTTTCTCTCACATCACTTAGATTTAAATGTAGGTCTGGATTTAGATTTAGATCCTGTCTTTCCTGCAGGAATGGACAATCTCTGAAGTATTCCTATTTTTTCTGCATAACAGCAGAATTCTTACTCAATTCTTACTCAACTCAGCAAGCTAGTGAGTTTCCATGACCAAGGGTCAACCTGAATCTGCATCACTTTAGTCTTAGGCCGACAGTTTAACTACTCTCCTTGAGAATGAAACAAAAGTTCTCCTAACTTAGCAAATAAGACTTTACACATTTAGTGACACTAGCTTTCAAATTCTTTTCTATGTGACCGGAGGTAAGAAATTAATGTTCTAAGCTAAAATTTCCATCGGTCTAATAGTTACAATATATCCAGTCCCTAGGAAAAGGAATCTACCTGTCATCTATTCTACCTGCCACAATACTGGCTGGGGAATTCTGGAAGTTGAAGTCCACACATTTTAAAATTGCCAAGGTTCAGAAACACTGTTTTATCCTCTTAGGTTGACACGATTAGGCTCCCTTCTTCTGTAACCAAGAGTTTTGAGGCAGAAAATCTATAGGAAATTTCTCAACATGCTACTATTACTTTTGCCACTGATTAATTGTAGTGCACAGTGATATGAAGGGTTG
Organism: Myanophis thanlyinensis; assembly: GCA_017656035.1. Lineage (NCBI taxonomy): Eukaryota > Metazoa > Chordata > Lepidosauria > Squamata > Homalopsidae > Myanophis > Myanophis thanlyinensis. The sequence continues at coordinate 29,833 of JAEANM010000706.1, forward strand.
GAAAATCACAAAGTCAAAGATTTTTTCCTTGGCTTTGTTATCTCTGTCTCAGTCATGTTCACAATCCTTGTGGGAGAGTAGGGACATAACGTTAACGCTTCATAAAAGATTGCAATTGATGTATCCATTTCAAGATTGACTGTCCTAGATCAAACATGGACTTTGTGCTCCTGATTTATTTTTTATTTTTTTGGCATATGGTGTTTTTCCATAGCAAAGCATGACTGAGTATTTTTAACTCCCATGTAATTAGCATATCAATAAAATGAGAATGGGGTGACCAGTTTCTGTCCAGCAGTTCCTGTGATCAGAAGCTGTTGAAGATATAAAAATGAGCAAGATGTTTCTGCAAAATTATGGAGCTTTATCAGGTTGAAATCATTCAGATGAAACTTTCTCTGCTGTATCTTTATGTAGCAGACTTCTGGCAATTGCTTTGTAGGAACAATGTGAAGATAGCTTTTCCCATTCTGTTGTCCTGGGTCACTGAACTACAGCCCCCATTACTTTCAGCCATTTAGATTTGGTTCACAAGAATTGTGGGAGTTGCAGTTCAACAGGCCTGGAAGGCTAGTTCCATTCCAACTTACCTACATTTTCTTTAAAGTTCATATGCAGTAGCTGGTTCAGTAGTGTGTCTTTATGTAATAACACTGCATTGTGCAACATTTAGGATGACTTTAGTTTTTATCAAAGCACTATAGCAATAATATGAAGATAAATATGGGAATCCATTGGAGTGGATGGCTGTTATAAATTTAATAAAATAAATAAATTGGCAATCCTGAGATAGAATGAAGTGACTATGGGCATCACCTCCCTAGAGCTAATATTCCTATGTGATACCTTCATGTGTGTTTAATAAACTCCTGTCATACCAGCCAGAGTAAGGAAAATAGGAATTATTATCTATCTGGTGGATACTAACTTGGAAAAGATTTGCTAAAGTCAGGAAAATTTTAAAAAGCCAAATGAAAAATCATCTTAATTGCAGTTTTCTTATTTTTTTAATTATGCAGTTTTCTGAACTTTATGGGATGGCAGACAGGGAATCATACTGATATCATATTCCATTTGTAAATTTTGTATATAATTGTATCTTTTTTCCTTACTGAAAAGGAATATAATTAAGAAGGCAAAAGTGGAAGGCCTGTGAAATATGAGGTAGCATTATCATATTTGGGCTGAAAATACCTGAATGACATCTAGATGACAATAGTTAGTCTTCTGGATTTCTTTGCCTCTAAATAGTGATTGTGAAGTTTTTTGTAGAACAAGTTTAGTAGCCCTAACATCAGTTGCCATCTCTCTAAAAAGAGCTTACTCTGTTCAGAATTGTGTTTCTCTTGTGTTAAGTGAATAATGGGTTAATGTTTTCTACACAAAAAGCCAATATGTTCATGAGAGAACTATGCCAATGACTCATGAGATCTTGCTAATTGAATGATTATGTACCCTCAAATTATCAACCATATAGATAGACCTGACCATTCAAGATTTCCAATGATGCACCATTGTGATCAATCCTAGATATCGTATCTAACATCTGATCATCATCTTCTTCTTTTTCCTTCCACCTTTCTCACCATTATGGACTTCTCAATGGAGCTAAGTCTTCACTCAATGTATCAAAATATGATTGATTGTTCCCAAATGAGAATTCTGGATTGATTTATTCTGGAAACCATTTTGTTTTGTTTTGTTGGTTACCAAGAGTCTTCTCTAACACCAAGGCTCAGAAGTGACAGTATTCTATGCTTTTTCTTCAAAGTCCAACTTATTTGATATATCTCTCTGCCAATTTACTATCTGAAGGGAAGATGACACTGCATTTATTAAAACCTGCCCCCCAAGAAAATAAAAAATAAAAAATTGTGCAATGTGTTGCTTCCCTACTGTCCATCTAACCCAGTTCTAACTTAAAACTAATCCTGGAGAAGCTTTTTCATCTCCTAAATGTCGATGTATGTGTGGTGTTTTTTTAATTCTCAGAAAAAAAAAGGAAATATAAAAAATAACAAAATTGCTAGATTTAAGGGGAAAAACAAAGCATTATTCATGCTAGCAATAGCACTTAGATTTAGATACCGCTTCACAATGCTTTATAGCCCTCTCTAAGTGGTTTTATAGCATTCTACAAAACTATGAGTAAAACCTAGCCAATAAGAAATACATTAATCAACCATATTAAAGAGTATTAATCAGACTTTTCCTTCCATTGATATGAAACAAATAAGGAAAATAAGCAAAGCTTACAATTCCATGATTTAACTTTGGGTTTAAAGTAAAGCCATTTTTTGAGTGACAGTCCATATACAATAAATCCAGAGTTCTTTATACATCATTAAATTCCACATTTTTATATACATTTCAACATGACATTAACATCTTTCATCTTATTTCTTTTTCCAATCTTATTTGCATGTATTATTCCAAAACAAGACAACTATTTCCAAAACATGTATCAATGTCTTCTCCACCATTTATATTTCCAATATATTGAAATTGTCAGCCAGTCTTTAAAAATCCTTTGAGGTGTTCAACATAATATTAAGAACCCAAAATTTTGTTAAATGCATTTTAAAACCAGAGACACATATTTAATACTTTAAAAACCTTTACCCATTGTTTTGCTAAAATAGGATATCCCAGCTCTTTGCATACTTCTAATACTTTGCATACAAATTATATGATCAAAATATATTTGAACTGTATACATATATCATTCAATTATTTTAGGAAGAATGTGTGACATACTTGCATTTCATACATGTATGTGTGTGTATGTTATATGTATGTATTTCTCTTATCCTGCCAAAAATGATAGAGATAGGAAACAAAAATGATTTGAACGGAATGATACAGTAATAATTGTTTCATAATAATTACCTGTGTAATAAAATGTCTCATTTATAGAAGTAATTGAGCTCCTCTCTATTAATACACTAAACTTTTTTAAACACACACACACACAATTTTCCATTGAGGAAAAATCCTAGGAAAGAGGTAAGCTATGGGGAAAGAGTAGAAGTTCTCTGGATAGAGATGATAAAGTATATAATGACCCTGAATGGAGATGAGGTTTAGGGAAGAGACAGCTTGACAGAACTTATTTATTTATTTATTTATT
>JAEANM010000707.1:0-32952 GCA_017656035.1 Myanophis thanlyinensis
CAGAGCCAGAGCCAGAGCCAGAGCCAGAGCCAGGCAGGGCCCCAAGAGGAAGGCACTGAGCACAGAGCGGTCGGTCGGTCAAGGCGAGGACAGGGAAATGGTGGCAGTCAGTTAAGGCAGTTCCTCCTCTGGCCAGTCATGGCTTCAACCTGGAAAAGAGGGGGGTGGGGGGAATCGGGTCATGATCTGCCTGGGCCCCCCCAGACCATTTGCAGCCTCTTTCCCCCCACTCCCCGGCAGGCAGGCAGGGAAGCTGGCTGGGCCAGGATCAGCTCACCCCCCCTCCTTTTGCCTGGCACCCACAGCAGCTCAGTGGGTGAGCCTGTCTTCCCCAGCTCTGTTGAGGCCTCAGCCCCCCCCCCCTCACCCTCCATGGCCTGCCCCCCATCCTCGGCACCTCAGATGGGGCTCTCCGGCTGGCCTTGCTTTCTCCTGGACTTCAACTCCGTCAGCCATGGGGGGGGAAGCTCCTCCGGCCTGAAAGGGTGGGGGAGAGACAGGACATGGGGCCAGGGGTAGACTTTGCTGAAAGAAGGGGCAACCCCGGCAACCCCCTCCTGGCCAACACCCCCCTCCCATCGCCTCCTCTCTCTCACCTCTCTTCCTTCTCGGGGGTGGCTGCCAGCGCCCGGCCCCCGGAACCCCTGGCTGGAAATGGACCTTTGGGTGCCTTGCAGAGGGGCGCAGGGGGGGCTTCCTCCCTCCCCCCTTCTGACTCGTGCCTTTTCCTGAGCTGAGCCTGTGGAGGAAGCCCAAAGCCCTCTCAGGAGGAAGTGGGGAGCAGCCCATGCCCCCAGGGGAGGTGGAGAGCACCCCATCTCCCCCCCCCCCCGGCTGTGTCCAGGATGAAGGCTGGCCCTGGGAAGGCGGACACGGAGGAGGGCTCCTCGGAAGTACCTTGAGGGCGGAGGGGGCCAGGCCCGGAAAGAGGGGCAGCCGCGGCTGGGCAGGGAACAGAAGCCTCCCTGATGGAGGGGTCTCCTCCCCTTCTTCTTCCTCCTCTTCCTCTCCTGCCCTGGGGGGAATCTCTTCTTTGCCATGGGGGGGGGGGGGAGAGAAAGGAGAATTATCACCAGAGCAGACTGACCCCCCGCTCAGAGGCTTCAGGGCTGGGTGGGGGGGGGGGCTGTGCCTGCCTGCTGCACCCCAGCCCTTCAGGGCTGCTCTGTCTTGGGGGCCACACTGGCCAGGTGTTCTGCACCCCTTCTCTCCTCTGGAGAGGCTGGCTGGCTGGCTGGCTGGCTGGCTGGGAGGGAGGGGGGTGGGGGCGATTCCCAGGGGTCCCACCTGTGGAGTCCCTGAACATCCAGGTGCTGGCTGCTCCCCCCACTGCAGAGAAGGGGGCTGGCTGGGCGTCTCCACCGGCGCCCCTCCTGAGGCCGTGGGAGATGGGGGCCCGGTGCTGCTGCCGCCTTTTGCTCAGCAGGACGCGGCTCTTCAGGACCCTCGAATCCAGCCGGGGAGTTTGCTGCAAGAGGAGAGGAGAGGAGAGAGGAGATAAGAGAGAGCGGCTTGCCATTGAAGCGCAGACCCAGCCCAAAAGGCCCCAGGGACCAGCCCTGAGACCTACCTCCAGGAAGGAGAAGTCCGGGCTGGCCTTCTCCGTGGGGGGAGACGCCGTCTCTGCATCCGGGCTGGAATCGTCCAGGCTGCGGCTCCTCTGCTCCCTGGATGAATCTTTTCGGTCAGCGGCAATGTCCAGACCCCTCTGAGGTGAGTACAAGGAGGCTGGGCGGCCGGGAGATGGCTTCTGTGCGGGGGCCACGCTGCCCTCCGAGGAAGGAGACTCCAGGGTGAAACTAGAGGAGCACCGGGCGGGATTAGGCCCCTGAACGGCCGTTGGGAGCAGGCCCCTCCCTCCCCAAGGAGCTGCTCTTCCCAGGGAGAAAGCAGGCGCCTTCCTGCCACCATCAGCCCCCCTCCTCCTCCCCAGCTGCTAGGAAGCCAGGGCAGGCTCTGGGGGTCCTGCTTACGGGGCCCGGGAGGGGCCCTCGTGGCTCCCTTGCCCTTGCTTGCCAACCAGACTGCAGGAAATGGGTGTGTGAATCCGCCCTTGGTGGCCTTGGCTTTGGCCTGTCCAATAACAGCAAAAAGACTCCCCCCCCCCGAGAGGCTCCCTCTCCCTGCCCCCCCTCACCTGTCTCCATTCTGCTGCTGGTCGCCCCAGGTGCCATAGCTGCCATCGGCCTCCTGCACGAGGACATCGGTGTCCCTGGCCTCTGCTGACGGCCGGCCGAAGCACTGCTTCAAGTGGTCCTGGGGAAGGTGAGCAGGGAGAGCTGGCTGGCATCACCCCCTGCCAGGGAGAGACCTGGGATGCGGGTGCCAGGTGGAACAGGCGGGGGGCAGCACCCCTCCCTTTCCCACTGCCCCGTGACCATGGAGGCACCCCCACCCACCCCCAATTTCCACAGCCGAGGGCCCACCAGGCCAAACCTGGTCACTTCCCTAAGGAAGCAGCATTTCTGGGGCTTTTATGGTGGGGAGCCGACATCTCTGCTCTCTGCAGCCGCAGAGCCTTTCGTAAGGACAGGAAGCCAGGAAAAACCCCTTTCTAATCATCACCTTTGTAAATGTTCAGTTTAACCGCTTTGTGGCTATCAGAGAACCTCAAAACGGTGAATTGTATTTTATTTAGACTGAAGAAGCTTTTAAAGAAGGATTAAGAATTTTAAATAATGTATGACTGGCGAAAACAAAAAAAAAAGGATTTTGGTTCGGATTGGGAGACCAACGAGATTTGAAAGGCTGCTTGTTTTTGCTGTGAGACCGAAGCGGAAGGCAGGCCAGGGGAAGGCTGCAGGCGGACACTAGAGGGAGCCAGAGGGCCGGATACAGAGGGTTCGCTCAGAGGGTCTTTTAAAGGTGGGCTGGACTATCTATCCACAAGGGATCTCTCAGAAAAGGCAGATTCAAGAAATAAACTTTCAGAAGACTTTCATGAGAAAAAACGGACATGGGCACTACGGAGTTTGTCTGGAAGACAACAAAAGTGGGAATACGAAAGAGAAATCCAGAAAAGGGCCAGTGACAAGCTTTTGCTCACCCCCCGAATGTCCAGGCCACCCTCCAAGGCCAGCAATGATATATCTTTCCCCCCCCCCCCCGTTTCACAGCCAGCCCTTCTCCCCACAGCCATCTCAGGGTGCCCCCCCACCCCCCCAACAATGCAGCTTTGCTACATAACTACTCACCCAGATACACATGGCGTGTCCAGGCTGCAGCCAATCCCACTGCCCGCTTGGCTGGGGGGAAGCTCTACGCTGCGGCAGGCACCCCTCCTGAGCCAGCCAAAGAAAGGGGGGCTGCTATACCCTGCCACCTGCCAGAGAGACGGAGGAGTCCTCCCTGGCATGGGGGCTTGCCGCCTCTTGCCCCACAGAAGGGCAGGGCGAGTCGCTCTCAGCCGCAGCCCCGGAGGGTCACCCGGAAGACGAGACCACCGTGGAAAAGAGCGACAAGAAGCATCCCTGGCCGGAAGGGCTTTCCGGCTGCCCTGCTCGCCAGGTAGGATGACCGACCGAGACGGAGAGGCTTTTAAAAAGGAGCCAATAAAACCTGCTCTCTGATTCCAAAGGAAAAAGCACCACTGGCAGATCTCTACTACAGCTCAACCCCTCCCTCAGGAAAAGCACGGGGGGAGAGGGTTTTTAAAGAGGGGGCTTCTCCCCTTTGTCTGCATGGGCAGCTGTCTCTCTTTCAAGACCTTCAGCCAGGAGAAGGCACCATCCCCGACCCCCAAGCTCAGCAAGGGCAATCCTGAGAGAGGGCTCCGTCTGTTCTGTCTCCCCCCATCCTCTCTGCCACAACTTCCTTCCTTCCTTCCTGTTCGGCTGGCCCCACTCTGCACAGTGGCTCCCCTGCCCCAAGACAAGGCCCCCACTTCCAAAGCGTTCTCTTCCAATGCACACAACTGGGCGAGTCTACACACACAAACACACACACACACACACACAGGGAGAAGGGAGCCTGTGTGCAGCTTCGGAGCAAGACTGGGCTGCAGCCACAGATAAGCAGCAGTTCCTAGAAGCGCTGACCTCACCGATGACAGGCTCCCCCCTCCCCCCCCAGTGATCACACTCTTTCCTGGGGGGGGGGGGAGAACTCACTCCTTCCTAGAAGCAGCAGGGGCAAGGAGCCAAGGCTTCAGCCAGAGATGGCCAGGGAGGGGGGAGAGGCTCAGGCAGAAGCCCTGGGGAGGGAGGGAGGGAGGGTCACAAAAACCCCAAAGGGGCAGTCGTGGAGCCAAAGAGGTGGGAGAGAGGGGTGAAGCAGGGTTTTTTTTGGGGGGGGGGGACTGAGGGGTTCCCAACGGGAATTCCCAATCCCCTCTAGGAGGGCTTCCCAGAAGCCGAAGCTGCTTCTTCCACGTGACTCCAGCAGTTCTTCTATCTCCGCCTCCCCCCAAAGACTTTGTAACGTTAGGGAGTATTTTTAACCAGAGCCAGAACAATTCAGCCGGACATCTGCAGCGTCTCCTGCACAAGTGGATGGGGGTGGGGGGTGGGAAGGGGGAGCCAGCCACCCAAGGAGGCCACCTTCTTCTTCTACAGGACAGGCAGAAACCACCCTGACCCACATCTCAAAGTCCAGCCCTTCTTTCTCCTTGGGAGAGACACCCTCACTCTGGTGGGGAAGCCCCAAACACATCCTTGAACTCCTTAAGCCACGACGGATGGCATGGCAAAGCCTGGGCAATGCCAGCGTTTCGGCTGGTCAGGAGGGAACCAGAGCAGCTACAGCTCTGGACAACGGAAGTGACACCTAACGTCTGGCCAGAGAAGGCAGCCAGCCCATGCGCTGTGCCTTGAATTCCCCCAGATTGAGGTGAGCAGCCCGGCGGCTGCATTTAATCGCCGGGTGCACAGGAAGTGGCAGCCGGTTCCTCTTCCCCCATCCCCCACACGTAGGAAAACAGCCCGCCCTCTCTCTGCACACTGAAGGATGCCGGCTGCCACGGCACCCACTGGGGTTGCCATGGATGCTCGGGGTCAGCGGGAGGCTGCCAGAACCAGAAAGCTCGTTTTCTTCTGCCACTCAGGCCTGCTTGGCACAAAGAGCATCCTGGGCATAAATGTGCCCACCTCCCAAAGCACCAGCATCTCATAATACCAAGGCGCAGCCGTGGCTGTACTCACAGCCACTCAAGTCCCGGGGCCGGAGCCCAGGAGGAGCGAGTGGAAGGGAGCGGCTGTGCCAAGGCCTTCCACCGGACGTCCAGGGGAAACCCGGTTCATCACCAGGCACCGTCTGCAACCATCATTTTCTGGGGAAGGGCTTCATGCGGGTGGCTTCTCTGGGAATATAATGGCAGGAGAAAGATGCCCTGCCTGATGGTTCAGGGCTCAAATACACCTCCCACCCAAAGCCTCTTCCCAAAGGATCTGCTCTGTTCCCAGTGGGAGGCAGTTCTCGGTCCCACAAGAGGCACCAAAGTTCCCACACGCTGAGACATGGGATCACCCAAGGGGTGCACCTGTGGACAGCACCCAGTCATTCCAGAGGGCTGGCACAGCAACCTCCCTGAGAACTTTGCCTTAAAAATCACCCAGGGCTTCTCTGGCAGATCATGCGCCAGCCATACCTCCTGGTTAAAGTCCTCTGTGGGCAAATATTTGCAGAAGAGAATCACAACAAGGCTTAAAATCTGGTGCCAGGGGAAGACGCCATGCAGTTCGCCACAATGGTTCTCAAAATCTCAAGAGTCCTCAGAGAAATGTCTCCCAACCTCAACCACTTCAACTCCCAGAATTCCCCAGCCACCACAGTCATTGCTAAGACTTCTAGGAGTTGAAGTCCACACAACTTAAAGGGGCCGAAGTCGGGAAACGGGGAGGAAAAGGGGCCATGCAACACTCCCCTCACCAGCAAAGTCTCTTGCAGCTCAGCCAAGGCCTCCCCCCACCCAGCCCCCGCCCCAAGAGGAGGAGGAGAAACCGCAGGCCATCCTGAGAGCAGGGCTCAGGCAAAGGGACCGGCTGGGATTTACAAAGGGGGTTCCAGCCTAGGGAGGGCTTGGTCCTCCACGCCATCTCTGCCTTTCTGACTCAATCCCTGACCTGCCAGCCTGCCCCACCTTGAGTGCCCCCCCCCCCGCAGCCCTTCAAGACCTTTGGTCTCACGCCAGCCAGCCAGCCAGCCGGACCATGAGCAACCTTCCCTCCAGGGCCCTGCTTAGGCTTGGGACAAACAGGGCCCCCAGCGCTGGGCTGGGCAACACAGCCCCCTCTCTGCCTTTGGAGGGGCAGGGGTCCTCCTGCCTGGCTCAGCAGTTGCTGAAGGGCCCTTTCTTGGTAAGGACGCCGGTTCTGAGCCCAGGCAGCCAGCAGGGTCTCCCTCCGATTCCCGCAGCCCCCCAGCCCCAGCCCGTCCTTACGAGCTCCGGCGTGGGCGAGGGCTGCTCCGGGCCGCCGGCGGGCCTCTTCCTGAGCGAGTAGAGGCGGCGCTGGCTGCGCACCGAGAACTGGCGGAAGGAGTCCCGGCCGCGCGAGGCCAGCTGCCTGAAGGAGGCGGTGCGCTTGAAGGGGGCCCGGCCCGACCCGTCGCCCGCCGCCCGCCCGGGGGCCACCGCCGCCGTCACCAGGCTCAGCGCTTCGTGCAGCGAGCGGCGCACCGAGCCGGCCCAGCGGTTGACCTGGCTCTGCGCCCCCGCCAGCTTCGCCCCCAGCGACTCCATGCCCGGCTGCCCCCCGGCCAGCGCAGGTAGGGAGCGCCGGGCCCGGGGGAGGGGCGAGGGGCGGGGCGGAGGAGGGCTAGCGAGCCCCCCCGGGAGCCCCTCCGGCGGGCGGGCGGGCGCTGCGCAGCGCAGGAGGAGCGGCCGCCGCGCGCCCCGGGTCCCGCGCAGGGAGCTCCAGCTCCGGCCCCGGCCAGGACGCGCATCCCGCAAGAGCCGCGGCCCCCATCAGCCGAGGCGGCCGCCGCCTCGCCCGCCGCCCAGCCAGGAGAACGCGGGGGAGGCGGCGCGCACGGTTCGCTTGCAATGAGCCGGCTGGAAACGCCGCGCCCTTGCCCGTCCCAGCCCCCCACGGGCCCCGCCGGTGCAACGCCCGCCCGCCGGGTGGGACGCCGCGGAGTGCGGGCGAAGTCGCCATGGCAACCACCGGAGGGAGAGCAGCATCCGCCCCGCCAGTCGGGCGCATCCCTCGGCCAGATGCCGCCGCCGCCGCCGCCACGTCACGCGCCCCCTCCCCCCATTAGCCCTCTCCTGCGAGCCGCTTGTCCCCCGTCCTTCACTCAAGAGGAGGCGCAGCCGTATCCCCGGCCCGCCCGCCACGGACAGCCCCTCCCCCAAGCAAATGGGCAAATTCAGGTGGTCTCTGGATGCCACCTGGTCCCTTCGGGGCCAAGTTGAAGGGTGACTTCTCCCTCGGGGGTCTCTGCTGCTGCACCTGCCAGCCCCCCCCCCCTCCAGTCAGGCCAGCAGGCCTAGGCTGCTGCGAAGGGATAGATAGAGGCTGGCACAGGCAGCGGAGGGGGGGCTGTTGGGGCAAGGGCCCCCTGGGCCAAGGGGAGCTGGCTGGGTGCTTCCCAACTCTGCTGGCCGAGGCCTCTGGGCAGATGACGTCACTTGAGCCGGGTGGCCTTGACTGAGCCCTCTAAAAATAGCGGGGGAGGGGGGAGGGGAGAACAGGTGTTTGGAAACCCCTCCCTCCTTGGTCAACAGGAGTCTTAGGCGCAGTTTCCTGTTTATACTGCTGGCCTGAGGACAGGCTGCAACCATGATTAAAAATAACTTGCAGCTTCATTGATCTGAAATCCGATGGCAGGAGGTTCGTTCTTGCCAGGGACCTTCCTTTCCCCTATTTAAGAAGCGGTCTTTGGGCAGAACAGCCTCGAAAGCCCACCCCTGCGAAGGCCACCGAGTTTCTCACTACAGCACCCCATCATCCTTTACCCACACCAACCTGGTTGGGGAAAATGGGAACTGAAACGCTCTCTTCTCCAGCAATGGCCAACCTGAAAGGCCTCCTTTTGCCCTTCACTCCAGGCAGCATCGACACAGTCAGGCTAAAACAAGAAACCGGCCCCTTCCCCACCTTGCAAAGTCTCGGAATGCCGCCCACTCAGACCCTCCCTGAGCTCCCTTTAAAGCAGGGGTCTCCAACGTGGCAACCTTATGACATGTCGACTTCAACTCCCAGAATTCCTCAGCCAGCATGTGCCAATCACGCGGCCCCCTCACCACTTCCTGCTGGGACCTGGCATCAATGCGGCATCTCCTCCTCCAGGAGAAAGAGGCATCTCGCCCACGGCAATGCCTGCTTGGAGGCTCCAGCTGGGGGTGCTCCCCATGCTAGGCCAACGGGGCTGCTCCCACCCACCTGGGGAGGGGAGAGGGTCTGCTCCAGGCCTCGCCAGGCCAGTTCCATGCAGCCTGGCTTAAAATCCCCACAGCCCACTCCCACCTCCGGAAAGGAAGGCCCAGACTGGTTCCCAGCTCAATCAGGTCTGGTAACTGGGCAACCCAGCAGCTCCAGAAAGGCCAGTCAACTCGCCGGAGGGTTGGCAAAGCGCCTTGGAAACCAGCTGCCACTGGGCATTTTGGAGGCAAGGCTGCTGCCACCCTTGTGTGGCATGCCCGCAGGTGCCACCAGAGGCACTTGAGAAAGTTCTTTTCCGGAGGGAGGGAGGGCCCAGAAAAGCACCAACGGAAGAGGTCAGCTTTAGTCAGCATAGCCAGGTAACAAAAGCCAGAGACTCTGCTGGACAAGGGGCCGCTGGACACCCCACTCACTCCCTAGATGCCAGGGGGAACAAGGGGCTTCTACAACACCCACAGCCTGTCCGCTTGCTCATCACTGTTCACAGTCTGGGGTTATTTGCCAAGACCCCCGGACACCCTGCCAGGAAACTGAGTGCCCCACCACCTCCCCATGTTCAACGGCAGAGAAAGGCCCTTACTCACCCAGAGGCCGCAGAGGGGCTCCTGGCCACGGGCAGTAACTCATGTCCTGAGTCAGGCAGCCCCTCCCCCCCTCTGTTCCCCTCAGAGCAGGCCGAGCCCCTCCCAGGGAGCCTGAATCACTCAGAGCTCAGCTCCTCCAGAAGCAGCCCCAGGGGCCCTTTGCCCACTCCCAGGCCCAGTGGGGCCCCGTCTCCAAGCTCCCCAAGCCCCAAAGCAGGGAGAGGCTGCAGCACAAGGTCACCCTGCCCTTTCGGCTGTGAGAGGAGAGGAAAAAGCAGCTTAATGTTTCTGCTAAAGCCGCTTTTTAAAAATTAAATAATGGGAGAATAAAATCTTTCCCCTCTCCCCTCTTGGGAGCATCTCAACTGCAGAACCTGCCAAGAACCTGCAAATTATTCATCAGCCGCTCTCTCCTTCCTATCTACGTCCAAGGCGGTGAGGAGGGAAGGGGGCCTCCAGAGGGGCCCCTCCAGTGCCCCCTCCCTGCGCAAGGGGAATTCAGGGGGGCAGCCCTGGCATCCTTCAAATCAGCAGCAGCGCTGCAGAGGATCAGGGGAGGGTCTCTCCACCCTCCGGAGGGCTGCAGAGCCCTGCTAAAACTTCAAAGCAGGCGGGAAAGTCCATCTCTGCGTGGCTGCCCACAGGGGTCCCAGAGAAAGCCCGTCCCTCCCAGCAGAGGCTCCTCCCCACCGGACCCCCACAGCAGGCAGGGAGGGAGGGGGGCTCAGCTCAGCGCACATCTACACAGCTGCAGGAGCCCCACCCCTCTCCCCACCCATGGGGTTAAGAACATCACACCTCCCCCCCAAGTGATAACCAGAGAAGGGGCTGCAGCACTCACCCCTGACCAGTGATCGGTCCTCCTCTCGTTATAGAAACTCTGACTCCGTCGCTGTGTGAGGAGGTAGGGAGAGTGCTTGACGGCTGTGGCATCACGGTCCTGGTCCCCTCGGAGGCCGCCTTCTCCAAGGCCCTGTCAAGAGGAGAGCCATCAGACGGAAAGGCGGCCCCCACCCACCCACCCCCAAATCAGGTGAGTCTTGCCAGCCCTCGTCCCTAGATGGCTCCAGGTGGGCTACTCTCCCTAAGGGAGCCAGGCCCCCACCCCACTCCCTCTCCCTGCCCCATTCCTCCCACTCTCTCTGCCAAGCCCCATACGTACCCTCGTCCCTCCGTGGGAGAAGCAGTCCCCTGGCAACCGGCCTCCCTTGCTCAGCCAGAGCCCAGGCCTTTCCGGAGCGAACCCCCGGCAGAGGTGGGACTGGTCCAGCCTCGGTCCCAAAGGCAGGCTGAGCCTCGCTGGGCTCTGATGGGTCTTCTCAGAGGAGCGGCGCTTCAACTCCGGTGTGGCCCCCGTCCCTGGGGATGCGCTGGCACTGCTCTGCTCTGCAGGGGAGCCCTTCTCACAGACGCCGGCCTGGGGCTCAGCTTCCCACCCAGTCTTGCTGTCCCAGCCCACCCCAGCTGGGGCCAGAACTGCCCACTGCTTCGGACTAGTTTCCTTCCAGAAACCCCCCAGGTCCATACGGGCAGGGTGGGGAGCGGGACCAGCACTCTGGGGGCCCTGCCCGGCGCCCTCTCCTTTCTCTCTGCCAACAAGAAAGGATGTCTTGGATGCCCTTGGTCCGGGGGGCTCTGCAGACCATGGCTTTGGCTTCTCTGTGTCCGGTTTGCCCCACTGAGGAGGGCTGCATTTCCCCTCTCTGGCCCTAGACTCCTGGGGGCGGATCTCCAGTGGGTTGCTCCCACACACGTGGCTGCCCTCGGCGCCCGGTCCTTTGCTGCCCAGGGAGTGTGCCACCCTGGTCTTCTCTCTCTGCTCAGTGTTGCAGGAAAGGTTCCCCGAGAAACTGCTCCTGGGGGGCCATTTCTCCCAAGGAAAGAAGCTGCTCTCCCTCTGGCCCTCCCTCACAAAAGGCTTCTGGGGCTCTCCCCCGTATTCCGCCATCAGCTCATCAATGTCCACCACTCTGGATCGATAGTGATCAGGGGCCTCCTCCATCTCCTCCTCTCTGCTGGATCTCTTCTGCTGGCTATCGTGCTGGAGGGGTGCCAAGTAGGAAGGAGACCTTGGCCCAGGAGAGAGGGGCTGGTCAGCTCTGGCCAGATGCCTTTCGGCCAATGCCTCCGGCTGTCTCTGCAGCAGGTCCTGGTCTCCGGCCTCGGTCGCTGGATCCCGAGACGCCACGGGTTCTGCCCTGCGCCTGCAGAGAGGCCTGTCTGGAGAGCTCTCTCCCTGTGCCGAAAAGCTCTCCCTGTGCCGGCAAGAGGAGGGATCGGCTCTTCTGCAGGCGCTGGCATGAGGAGCCGCAGCTCTCCCAGGCCGATTATTGATCTCCTCCGAGATTTGGCAAGTGACTGCAAAGTACGTGGCCTTGGGCTCTTCTGAAGGAGAGAGTGGCTTCTTTGGGCTGCTGGGAGAGGTGACCTCCTCCGCCTGCCTGGGCTCCAGTCCACGGGGGGTCTGGGGGCTTCTCTTGGCAGCCCAGCTGTCCCCAAGAGGCAGGGCGTCTTTTCTGCTGGCCAATCGGGCAGGGCCCTGAGGGGGCTCCCCCAGGTCCTCAAACCTGCCAGAGCCATGGGGCAGAGTCTTCCTTCGCCACCGGTCTGACCCTTTGGCAGCAGAAATGTCACGGAAGCTGCTCGTCCACCTCGCTTCGATGCCGAGCCCTCGCGACTCCTTTCCTTCTGCCGTGGCCTCCCGCTTTTCGTGGGGTGCTCCGTCTTTGGCCGAGCGCAGCTTCTGTCCTTCGGGGTCCTTCGGCCACTGAGGGGGGGGCTTCAGGTCCAGGCTGAAGAGGAGTCCTGGGCAGCTGGTCTTCTGATCAAGCATGCTGGCAGCCCTGCCTTCCTCCCGGAGCATGTGACCGGGCGCCCTGGACCCTTCTGTTGTGCCAGCAGGAGCAAGCTGCCTCTCCTTTTCAGGTTCCAGCCACGGGGCAAAGTTGCTGTCACCCTTCATCCTGAAAGACGCTGCCTTCTCGCAGGCCGCCTGCTGCCCGGCCCGCTTTCTCTCTGGCCCGCTTCCTTCACTGTGGAAAGCAGCCTGGCTCCCGGAGGCAGGGTGGTCGTCCTTCAAGGGGCCGGTTCCCGGAGCAGAAGCCCCTCCTCTCCAGCCTTCGCTCTTGCCGTAGCCCCCGGCTCTCCGGTTCTCCTTCAAATATCTCTGGCGGCGGAGAGTGACGGCCTTTCCTCCGGAGACAGCAGCCAGCGCCTCGCTCTGCACCCTTTCCCCCACCGTCTGCAGAATCTCATACCTGGGCTCGATCCTCTGGGTCAGCAGGGGCTCCTCCCGGCCCTTTGAAGCAGGTTGCTCAGCCTTCCCCCTCAGGGGGTCTTCTGCCCACGTCGGAGAGCCTCCGTCTTCGGTTAAAGTTCTGGAATCTGATGCATCGGCCTCCTGGGCGGAGGCTTTGGCCGACTGGCCCTCTCGCAGCAACGTCTCCTTCTGAAATTCCTGGCCACGGGGGGGTGAGCCTCCAAAGGGCACCGCCAGGGAGAGCAAGGCCGCCTCAGTGCCCAACTGGCCAGCCACCACACTGTGTCTCTGCACGTGATGCTCAAACATGGTGGCTCTGACCGTTTTAGGGCAGGTGTCTTCAGTGGACGAACTGGACAACGTTCTGGCTTTGGGGCTGAGGACCAAGCCAGGGTCTTCCCCTGGCAGAAGGGCATTCAGACTGCCTCTGGCAAAGCTGCCCTCTCTCTTAGGGGGCCCCTCCGTGGATGGTGACTTTGCCAGCAGCGGGGGCTTCCAGGGACTGCCAGCCATGCCAGCTTTTCCAGCTTCTGCTCCACCTGCAGGCCGCCTCTCCTCCTGAAAGAAGCAGGAATAGGCACGCATTAAGAAGGTGTTTGGGGCATTTCTCTAACTGGCATCTGCCAGATCGAGTCTCTCTCTTTTTTCTTCAGTCAGAGCTGAAAGCATTCAGGAATACGACGTTATAACACCTCGGTCTTTTTCTTTAAATAGTTCACAGCAACTAGTTTAAACTTAGTTTAAACAAAGTCTTTAAATTTCAGGTCTGTCAAAATAATGGCCCATCTCACCAAAACAAGCTTTGTGAAGAGACTGCACCAGACATCACAGCAAACATCTTGAGGCTTTGCAAAAATGTATAAATCATGGCAAACTGGCTATACAACAAAACTACCACAACCTCTTAAACGCACATATACATACACCTACACTTTCACTTGTATGGAATACAGACAGTTAACCGTCAGAAGCCTTTGACGGATCAATGAATCACGAGGAGGAAACCTTCCAGAAAGGAAACTCAAAGGTCGTGGGGCCATCAGGCTGCTTAGAAAGAGCAGGGGAAAGGTGTGGCCCTTTCTTTAATCTTGGGACACTTCAATTCCCATAATTCACACACTGGCTGAGGGATTATGGGAATTGAACTTTAAACTTGGGAAGACTGGCATAACAGCTAGATCGTGATCTAATTTACAGGAAGAGACAAATCCACAGCTTATCTACTATTCTGGGGAGTTGCTTGAAGCGTTCCTACGTACACGTGGCTCGGAAAAAAACAGGCTTTTCTGGGCTACCAAAAAAAGGCATCAGCAGATGAAGCTCTTGGGGATCCTGCCGTGCTTAAAAGGCCCATTTCCCGCAGAGTCACACAGGCCGTGTCTCATTTAGGTTTCTCTTTGGGGGAAAGAAATGGATTTGGGGTTTCCCCTCTTACCTCTGGAGCCTCTTGCATTTCACCAGCAGGCTTCCTGGTCCATTCAGGCTGCCTCTTGGGCTTCAGCTCGCCTGCCGTCACGGGGCCAGAAAACCTGTTTGCAAAGATTCCATGCCATCAAGGAGGGGAAACACAGAAAAAACACAAGCCTTTGTGCAATTCCCTCCTCCAAGCTTTGCCGCTGAAAGGCAGCCAGCTGTAATTTTCACACATTTGCAAAACCCCAAAGGTTTCTTCCCCTGCCCCAGAATCGGTCTGCCCACACATCATCCCTGGGTTCAATCCTATAGCCAAGCTGCTTCACGACCATTTCTCTCATCACTTACATCTTTGTCAGGTCCGTGGAAAGAGGCCGCGAGCGGAAGGAGCGTCGCAGGCCGCCTGCCTTGAAACCTGCGTTCTCTGCCGTCAGCACTTGAATCCTCTGCTGGATGTTCAGTATCCGGTCCTCCTTTCCAGGGCTGCCGCGGAGGGACTCGCTCTCGGTGGGGGCCCAAGGGCTTGCCGATGGGTCCAGGAGTGGGGTGGTCTTTTTAGGGCAGCCTCTGTGTTTGCCGTCCAAGGCCACGGCCTCCTGGGGAGTGGTCTCTCCCCTCTGCCCCAAAGGCTGGCCTTGGCTAGCCCTGTGCTGGCCCACACTGGGCTTCCCCTGGCTTCCCAGCTGCTCCCAGGGGACCGCCGCCTCCTGTGCACAGTTTTGCCCCGCGTCTCCTGGGACGGTCTGGCCCGGGGCAGCTGCTCCAGCAGCAGAGGGCAAGCAGTTTTGGGGAGAGGCAGCCAGCTGGCTGGCACTTTTCGCTCTGGGCCCAGATGGGGCAGCCCCGCTTAAGCTGACTGCTGCGCTCCTCACTCCCGTGGCCTCCATGGCCCTGTCGCCGGCTGCAAGAAAGCTCTTTTCTCTGCTCTCAGCCAGACAAGGCTTCTTCTGCCAGGAGATGCTTGAAATCTGCCGGGTTTCAAATCTGCCCGTGAGATCCGTGGGGAGCGGCCTTGGCTTTGGGGCCCCTGGGCCGGAAGCAGCCTCGGGGGGCGCCGGTTGTGTTGGTTCCTGCCAGGATTCCCAAAAAGTAGCTGAGGCTGTGGATCTCCCTCCCGCCTGGGAGGGCATCTCGGTGGCCAGTGTCGGGCTCTGCTGTGGCTCAAGGCTGTCGGCCGAACTCTTGGGGGCCCCCGCAAAGGCCTCCTTCCAGTGAGGGGCCCAGGAGATCGGCCTGGGGTCCGTTGAGAGTGAGGGCTGCCTTCGGGGCCGCTTCTCTGACTGGGAGCGCAGCAGCAGCTGCCCCTCCTGGGCCGTGGGCCTCCCCTCTTCGGCCCTCCCCTTCACAGACCTTCTGCTTTCAAAGAGGATGACGGTGTTGGCCTGAGGACTCAGGTAGAAGGGCAGGTGCGCCACCAGCTCCATGGGGCTTTTGCTCTCCATCAGTTTTTGATCCAGCAGTGGAGGGACATTTCCAGGTGATCCCTTGGCAGCATCTTCAGCCACCTGGGCAAAGGCAGGGGGCTTTGGCGTAGCACAGCTGGGCTTGAGTGCCGGGACGGGTGGTTTCACCGTAGCAAACATGTCGGAAGACGACTCCCGGGAGAAGGGCTTGGGTGTCCAAGGTGGCCTGGATGCAGTGGAGGGCATGGTGGTGGGGCCCACAGGATTCCCCCTGCCCTCCGGGATGAGTGGGGCCGGCGCCCGGGGGCCCTCAGAGAGCGAGCTGATCAAGGAGTGCCGGAAGGCGGCCTCAGTCCTTGGCTCACTTATGCCGGTCAGGGAGGTCAGGGCAGAGCCGAGTTCGACTTGTGTGGCCATTGCTCTCCTTAAGGGCCTCGTGGAATTGGCGTGGTGAGGGTCCTGCGAGAAGGTGCCCCCTATGAGAAATGGAGACATCAGGCATTACTATGAGGCTGAAGGCCAGTTATCCTAGCCACCGTATTCCCACACAGAAGTTCCAGATAATTGCAGCAGCTGCTTTCAGGCCCACCCAAAAGACTGTGTCTCTGCTCACCCCAAAAGGGGTCACCCCATTCTGCTCACTTTCTCTTTTAATCCCAGCACACAGACACAGGCTGGCCGTGCAAGCACACACGCTCCACCACAACACTCCCACAGATAGATTTCATGCAGGGAGCCTCCCCCGGTTCCAATCCCAAGAAGCCCTTTCACACAACCTGAGTGTCCTGGCCCATTTCACAAGGATTCCACCTGGGAAGGGATCTGGGTCCAGGGAGGGTCATTCTGAAGCAGCCCTGCTTGAGGTAGCCGCAAAACCGGCTGGAGAGAAACGGAGCCTCGAGGATTCAGCGAAAGCAAAGGTCCTGTGGACGAAGAAAACAGGAAGATAATTTTTGCCTCCTATCTAGGACTGATAACCTGGACCCCAAGCCAGCCCCTCCCTCGCCCCTTCTGAGTCCTGGGCTTCCCTTTCTGGCAGTGGTGGGGCCTCCTCTCTGCTCCACTCCCTCAAGGCAGGAGAGGGTCTGGCAAGCACAGCCTGCCTCCTGGGGAAACAGGCCATCCGGGAATTTAACTGGCTTTGGTTAAAAAAAAAAAGAAACCCTGGACGTCCAATTAAAAGCAACTAATCCACATTTGCCTGCCAAGCACTTCATTCCAAAGGAAACAGCTGATTATCAGGATGCAAACAGCTTCTGGAGGGAATTGGAGGGCAGCGGATACCTTTTCCCAGGAGGGATCCCCAAGGCCAGGTCTTGGGGGTGAGTGGGGGGATGCAGTCTATCCACGCCGCTTCCCAGGCAATTCCCAGAGCAGGAACCGGATGAGGCTTGCTTTAGCATTTCTGCCAGCGTTTCTTTTTCACCACAAAGCCCATCCCCTTGGAACATCCCTAAATCCAAACCAGCTCAACACAGTTCCCTGCCTGACCCACCTGGGCTTCCAGGCACCTTTCCAGAAGCTCCCAGGTGAGCCAACCTTGCAGAGTTCCCTGCAACTCCCCCCCCCCCGCTAGGTCAGCAGAGGTGGAAGGATGCCCTTCGCACCCCCCACCCCCCGCCCCCAGGAACAGGAAGGCCCTGCCGAGAGATTGTCTGCTGGCTTAGGCAGGAAACAAGCCATGGTTTGCAGAGTGTATTATAAGCAGTCCCATCTCTGTGATCAGGCGGCCTGGACCCAAAATTACAGCAGAGCAATTAAGGCGGCTCTATAGAAACCAGCAGACCAGGAAACCAAAGGCCATCCCCACTTAGAAGCAAAGGCGGCTCTATAGAAACCAGCAGACCAGGAAACCAAAGGCCATCCCCACTTAGAAGCAGAGAAACAGAACTTCCCAGAACCTCTAGCATAAAATATTAGAGGTGGGGGAAGAGAAGGGACTGTCGTGGACCATGCTGGACACCCTCCTCCCCAGGGGCTGCCCAGAAAGAACCGCGCCTGGAAACCTCGCTAGCTGGAAACAAAACCCTGGCCGCTCTCTGGAAGGACACAATGGCCAGGGCGGAAGGCGCCTCCGGTCCAAAGCGCTGAGCAGGAGCAGAGGGCGTCACATCAGGAAACAAAGGCCAAGGAAGGCTCCCGAACATCAGGGCTCTTTGCCCAGGCACCAGTGCTGCTCTCCTAAGCTCCCGAGGCTAAGAGCCCCTTCCCCAAAAGGAGCCCAGGGGGTCTCCCTGCATTGGAGTTAACCCTGCTGGCCAGGCCCAGCCACCAAGCTCCTTCCTTGCAGGAGGTGGGCTCAGACCCACCTCGAATTCTCAAGCCACAACAACCACTCGGAGCCCCAGCCCCAAAGGGGAGCTCCGGATGCAAACACACACACGGAGCAGGAAGCAGAAGCTGCAGCAGGAGGTGAATGCATCTCTTTCGCCCGGAGAGGGGGGCCCTGGGCAAAGCAGCCCCTTTGTGCCAATTCCATGGCGCCAAAGAGCAGCCCCTGGATGTGACAGGCCTGCCTCCGAGTCAGGCCGGGGGTCTTCTTTCTTTCAGCCCTTCTGCAAAAACTGACCTCCAGGCGGAGGGATCCCTGGCAGAGCCTCTGCTCCCCCCCACCCCCCACCAATGTCAGAGATTTCCCCCCCAGGCAAAACTGACCCTCCTCTTTCTCCTTACCAACGAGCCATTAAACGTGTAACGTTTGCAGCTGGCGTCTGCAGGAGGCAGGCCGAGAAGGCCAGGCACGTTATGTTTTACAATGGAAACCCGCCCCTCGAATTTTTGGTACGGAGCCCTCTAAAGCAACGGAGTGACGGCCCCGGTGCCCTCGTGCTTGGTGCTCTCTGGAGAAGGCAGCTGGCAGCCAGCAGGACCAGAGACGGGAGACGGGGCTGAGAAGGGGCGCTGCCCCAGAGAGTCTCCCAGGGACCAGCCCTTTCCCAGGCTGCTTGTTCCAACGTGGAGCCACGGGCAGGGAGGGGAAGGCAAGCTGGCACAGGACTGGCGGCATCTCTGGGTAGCCGAACAAAGAACTCTTGCAGACAGCCGACAATTCCTGGCTGCTGGGAATCTCTTCAAAGGGGTCTGTGCAGGAGAACCGGTCCTTCTGCACAAGCAGCCCTTGCCCCCCCCCCATGGACTCTGCCGAGGGAACCTTGGCCCGCTGCCAACCTAAGGGCAGACCGCTCCCTCTGAGCGGCACCTCAGCCTTACCTGCAGGCTGCCAGGCAGCCACCCGCCTTCTGGGCCAGGTACCCCAGCACTGGGCCTGCCTCTCCTGCAGCCAACACAGACCCTGGGCCGGGGCCGCGTCCCCCTCATTAGCAACCTTACCCACGGGATGTGCTCTGACGGAGACGGTAAGCAGTGCCACCCCTGCAAAGGACTGGCAACGGCCTGCCCAGACCTGTTCCACTGCACCTCACCTGGCATGCTGTGCCAACCTTTGGCCCAAGATTCTGCCTCGAGCTGGTTCTCCTCAGGGCCTTCGGAAGCTGGCACCGGCCCCGTTAGATGGCAGAGGAACCCAACCCCCCCCCTCCAAGATGGACTATGGAACCAGCTTCATGGGTCTTGCCTTCTGCTCCGCTTCTCTCCCAATTCCGGTCCCCAAAGCCGAGAAACCTGATCTCTCCTGGCTATCTGCATAAAAAGGAACCCACTTCCTTAAAAGCAGCACTGGTTTCCCACACCTCCCCTCCGCAGAACTGTTTTGCCACACCTACTAACTTATCATTCGTATTAATAAAATGATAAATTAGTGTTGAGAATGCCTGCCCCCCTCCCCAACTAGCAAGACTGGCTTTCATCAGCTTCAATTAACTGAGGTGGAACTTACACCCCTGTCCCCCTACCTCCCCCAGTCCCACCGCTTTTCTGGGTTGGCATCTCCATGGAAAGGCCGATTCAGATGAAGGGAGCTGGCTCTGAAGCCCCAAAGCTCAGAAGAAAGAGCAGCCAATTCACCCAGCTACAATCTCCAAGCCTCGCCCTAAGCGGCACTTTGCAACTATTATTTTAATATTCTATTACCAGGAACAGGATAGGAATGGCAATTTGCCCTCCTAGCAAATCTTAATCTCCGGCATTACCATTTCTCTTTTGTTTTGCCCCAGGATCCACAAAGCATATCTGGCTGGCCATTTTCTAAGCCCAAATCAATACCATATTCGTCTTAGAACAGCCTCAACCACCGTCTCCTCAGACGGTCTCTGCCTGGATGACTCTAAACTCACTCAGTGGTTGAACTGGTCGGACTGGCCTCCGCATTCCTTCAGAGCTCTGTCCGCATGGCTTAATTGGCTTAATGGGTGAATTAACTCCTGCTCTGGTGAGTAAGTTGCCACTTATGCAGCACCGTCCAGGCTCACAGTGCTGGGCAGGAAGACCGAGGCTGAAATTTAAAGCAATTAGGGGATGGGCACGTCTGGAAGACTTGCCTGGATGGGCAACAAAAGCTATCCGAAGGAGGCCCGGGGAGCTTTGCTCTTCCTGTATCCCAAGATGTGGGACTCTGTGTCAGAAGTCTTCTATCAGAGCAAGTCAACCAGCCTTGGAAAAACTAAAAACAATTGCTTTAATTGATATATCCCGGGATATATAACCACTGAGCAAGTATTTAAGTGGTTCAAGCATTCTTTCTAGAGAAGCATTAATCATTTGCCAGAAAAAACAAACAGAAACAAACACACAAGATTTTTTCCAATTAGCTGCTCAATTTCCTGTCATAACTGAGAAGAATGCCAGGAGTTCTCTTCCTGAAACACACTACAAAAATATACTCACAAGAAGTACAGAAAAGAAAAACCTTTCCAGCAAACCCAAGATAAATTATCTTTTTTTCCACAGTAGCCTCACCACATACGTGTTTTGGAGCCTGTTTTCAACAACCTGCTGCTCAGTGTGATTTCAGTAATGTTGCTCTTTTTCCATCCAATAAACCTCCTATTAATAAATGTCTCCCACAACTTGGGGTCTACTTTGCAGACAACAGGACTCTGACTGGCCTGTTCCTTTTTTTTCCTGGGATGCCAAAGGAGAGCCTGGAAGCAGCACGGTTCCATTGGGGCCCTAATTCTATAGAATGAGTCTCCCCTCCACCCCCCATCCTCCACAAGCCTGATGACTTTAGGAAGGTGGCCAAGCTTGGTTCCTCTGGCCAGCTTCCAAAGAAACGCATTTTCATCATCGTCTTTGTAAACGCGCATTGTTTAAAGCTACTTAAGAAACTCTATTCATAACTATTATTATGTGGGCACATGTCTCAGTTTGCACATATCACATGAGAAGAACTCCTGGGCACACATTTCCAATCAGAGCGCAATTCCTTGGAGCAGAAAGACTTTCTGGCTCAGGTTGTTTATTTATTGTTTTCTCGCCATGAGACCTTCTTATAATTGCCACCGAGAAGAAAAAGATTTATGACCCATCCAGCAGTCATAGGCTGTAATCCCGGAATGGCATTTCCACTTTAATTATTGTATCCCGCAGGCAATTTTGAGCAGACCTGAGACATCAGAAAGGCCTGGGGAGAAGCCACCAAGAACCTCTACCACCAATTTTCATACTCCAAGACACTCAGTGGAAAATTATGTCTGAAAGAATTAAGACCGGGATGTAACACAGTCCGGTTACCTTGAATCCAGCCATCTGCCCAGGACTTTAGCTAATCCCACTTTGAATGCTGAAAATACAACCCAATACTGAGAGGGCGCCCCTCCTTTCGGAATAAATTACTCCAGCCCCATTTATGGACGGGGGTCTCCAATTTGCCAAGGCGACAAGCCAACCGGAGAGAAGCCCCCGGGAACCCCCCACTTCAGCTGCAAAAGATCCTCTTCTCCCTGCACCAGACTGGACCCCTCAGAAATGTCCCCATTTCACCACCACCCCACGTGCTCCAGGCCCTCCAAGATCCAGCAGATCCTGGCTGGTCTCAAGAAGCCCGGCGGGATCCCTTCTGGCAAAGGGGGAGCCTTCCCAGCACGGAGCCCTGGCCCCGCCTGCCTGGGATCCGCTGGGCGGGGGGTGGGGGTGGGAGAAGGCGCCCCTCCCGCTCCCACGAGCGGCAGGGAATGGGGCCGAACAACGCAGCGCCCCGACTGCGGGGACCACAACGCCCATGCTCCCCAGCCAGCACCTGCCAGGCCCGGGGGCGGGGCTGGAAGGGTCACAGGTGGGGAGTGGTCCTGCAGGCGGGGATAACCAGGCACACACCTGGCGCCCCTCTTCCCCCCCCCACTAGCGCCACCCCCACCCCCACGGCGGGCCACAGTCCTCACCTGGGTCGGGCAGCAGCCGCCTCTGCGCGGCGCAGTCGAGATCGCCGCTCGGGGGCGTGGCCTCCGCCTCAGCCGCTCGGGAGGGCGGGGCCCGCGCAGCCTAACCTGCTCGTCGGCCCGAAGCCTGGCGCGAGGGAAGCACCTCCGTCGCCATGGCGATCCCACGTCCCGAGGGGCGGGGACACGTCTCGCGGGCGGAGCTTTGAGCGGGTGAGGGAGGGGGGGTCCCTCCTCGCCCGGTCCCTGCAGCGCCCCCCCCCCCCGCCGGCCATCTTCAGTCCAGCCCGGCGGCCCTGGGTCCATCTGGAGCCCCCTCCCCCTCCCCAACAGATGTGAACTACAACTCCCAGGATCCCCCGGGCGGCCTGGCTGGTGGGCCCTGGAAGAGCCCCGGGAGACCCTCCGCTTCGGAGCCGAGAGCCCCCTTGCAAAGAGCCGCTTCCCCCGGGAAACGGAACTTCTTCCAAGAACACCCCCCACCTCCACACACACACACACACACGCACTCCGGACACGCATTTCATGCTTCTGCAGTCCCGCTTCGCACGTTCAGCACCACTGAGCTGCCCAGCGGGGGACCCGGAGAGCGACCCCTGCCCGCCCGTCGTCCCCCGCCTCCTTCCCTGGGGCGGGTCAAATACTTGCGGGACTCAATTTCTTTTTCTTTTTTTCTTTTACTGTGGATTTGAAAATACATAGAAGCATAGACAATATATAACTTTCTCTTTGTTTTTCTTTCTGGCCCACAGAGACAAATTACACAGAATGAACAAAATCCCAAAGCACAATCCAGTCGATGACAACAAAGGAACAAGGGCAAAATTCAAACAAGTTGTTTTTTTAAAGAAAAAAGAAAAATCAGCAGCATTTTTAAAAAACCAGACAAAATGTAAACCACAGAAACTACATGCCAGGAGGCACTTCAAGAATGGATGAAATAAGCACACACGCACACACACAGGCAGCAGCTGATTTGTGGTGGGCAGCAGTTGCTACACATTCACAACTCTTTCACTTCCCAGAAACCACTTGGCATTACTGGGGGCTGCGGGGAAGGGGGTGCATTACCCTGGACACCCAAGGAGGCAGGGAAATTATGCAATGCGGCCTTTTCTGCCCATCCAGCAGGGGGGAATTTATTTGTGTGCTACTGTAGTCCTCTGTGGGGTTAAAAAAAAAAAAAAGTCCCACACACACACACCCCTTGAAAAGTTCCTGGCCTTCCCTGTTTTGAAACTTGGCTCTCAACTCCTCTGATTAAAGCCCTGGAGTGGGAAGTGCACCGAATGCTCCCTTGTGCACAGGCAAACCCACAGTCACCACCAGAAAACAGACTTGTTGCATTCTTCCGATGTCCCCATCGCCCCAAAATGCATCCAGTACAAGAATGCAGCGGCAAACAAGGATGATACTGAAATCAGTAGCTCGAGACTTACTGGCCTCGCTGTTCAAAAGGTGTGGCTGTGTGTGCCAACAACTGTCTTACCTCCCTGCTTTACCCCCATCCCCCACCCCCTTGGAGTTTCCTGCCCACCAGTCTTCTTGGCAATAAATTGGATTAGTTTTATTTTAAGGCAAACTCAGCAAAAAGGGGTCAGCGATCACCAGGCTGAGCCAAGCCAATCCCTATCTGAAAGAGAGCCTTGCCTCCCCCTGCCCTACAAGTCAAGCACGCAGTCCCCCAGCCCAGAGGAATTATCTGGACAGCTGAGGCCGGCACTCACGCCTTTCCCTGGGGGTGGAACTATCATGGCCACTGAATGGGAGTGGCTGCCTCTTTCTGCTGAACCTGGCAGGAGGTTACTTATCTCAGGGTGAAAAGGCGGCTTAGAACATGGACTCTGCCCCCTGATAAGACCGAAGCTCTGATAAATTGTTCCCAGGTATTTTATGGCAAAGCAGTATATCACTTTGGTTATAAACAGTAATGTTATAAGCTGAGAAAGCTTTCCTCACATCACTTCCTTTTCAAGACACTGAAGTAGAAGTGAAAAATACCTGTTTCACTGGCCCCTTCAACACACACCGGAGGGAGGGAAGTCCTCAAGATCACACAAAGCTCTTGCACTGCATAATCCAGACATCTTTTTTATGCATGCATATCTGTGTGTGTGCATGTGTATGCACACTTGCTCACACATATATATGCATGAGCATCTGTATAATATGTAGCTATATACAGGACAATTTCCTGCTAAAATGTTTACAAGATACATTTTGAGACAGTGACAAAAAATACACCTCTGTTTGCATAGGGATTCATGCACACAGGACGCACAGAATTCATAAACATGTATAAATGATATTTCCTTTGCATTTGTAATTTTCCCCCACATGCACACATGCACAGAGCCTGCTCTCCAAGAGCCATAATCCGCTCTCACTTCGTGGGCAGCAAGGACCAGGCACAACTTCCTCAGCTGGCTCTTGCAATGAAAGAACTGGTACTTTCAGGAGTCCTGCCAGAGTCACTCTGAAGGGCATGAGCTGCTGCGTTGCCCAGCACCCCCCCTCTGGGAGATCTGACCTCAACAGTCTCTGAACACACCAGGAAACCCCTCCCCCAAGGGAGCCTGGGGGAAAATCCAGGGCCGATCTGCCAGGGATTCTCTTATAAAGAAGTTCAGCAGCTGCCCTACAGATTGGGGGCAGAACGGTCACCTCAGAGTCAGTGCTGGCCTCTACTGTGGCATCATCATGCCCAGAATGGAATGTCCCCATCCCCATTGACCAGAGGGTACCTACCTACCAAGCATTTATGAAAGAGTTGGCTTAATTTTCTTGTTCAAAAGCAACAAGATTTTCCTTTCACTAACAGATCACTCACTCAGGATTGTGCTTTTAAGAAATCACTAGAGCAATATCCAAAATTCGATAGCCCAGCACAATTAAAATGCACATTTGCACGCATACACACTCGCACACATACTGTGTTTTTTGGGTATCCAACTGATTATCCAAAATTCCACTTTTCCCAGAGAAAAAGCCCAGAGAAAACATTTTAAAAGATAAGTTGGTTTCAAAAATCCAGGAACTCTGGTCTCTAAATGCTCCCTTTTCTGTAAAGTGGGATGGGGAGAATCAGAGAGCGAAAGATTGCCAAGAATGGACCAGGTAGCCTGGGCAGGAGTTTTCTTGTGTTTTCACCAATAACTCTTCCCAGGCTGCACCTCCACATTGAGACGACCTTGCTGTTCTCAGGACCACAAGAAGCAAGTATTTTACTGTGAAAGCTTGTGGAAGTACAAAGGGAGTCTAATTTGCCTTCAGCTCCTCCCAACATCATCCTCTTCCTCCATAACTAAAAGATGTTTACCTACGATAATATTTCTGCAAAGTGTACTTCCTCCCTGGGCTATACAATTTGGAAGTCAGCCACTTCCATTTCCTGAACTAAATTTCCCTGGGATTGGCAGAAGGAAGCCTTAAAGGTTTGAAGCAACTGTAGAAATAGCAGCTAGGAATGAGCCATAATTGCAGAGAAACCCACCCACCCCCATCCTTTGAAGTCCAACAAAGACGTTACCCAGAATGGCAGAATGTTCTGCTTAGGTTCAACAGACAATGTTAAATATACATACACATATATCTATATGTACCAGGAATGCACAAACATATATGCAAGCAAGCTAACAGGGAAGGACAGAAGCTTTTAAGAGTTAGTCTTTTTGTTACTTTTCCCTCTCCAAAATGGAATGGGAAGATTAGAAGCCCACAGAGGAACTGCAGCACTGTTCAGGAGACCGGTCCTTCGGAAGGAAGGAAGGACGGCAGGAAGGAAGGAAGGAACTGGGGTTCTGAAACTGCACTGTGGTAGTTCCATTCCAGCAGGAAACAGTCTGCAAGTAATGTAAAAAGAAACTGCCATTTTGAGGGAAACAACCTTCACAGCCAACACTAACACCAAATGGGGTCACTGTCTAAAAGAACTGTCTGACAGAAATATATTAGCAAGCCTTTCTGACAAACAAGAGTGCTATTTTAGGTTTCCCAGAAGGCCAAGAGAGTTCCCTTAAGAGATTTATAAACACCTATATAATAAATGGGAGGGTGTAGTTTAAATGGCTACAAAGCATTCTCTCCTCTGGTTCCTAGACCCTCTGTGATTTAAAGAGCTGACATTTACTATGTGCAGCCCTATTATTCAGAATGACTGTTTGTCTACAGACAATATTTTAAAATGGCCTGTGCAAATGAAAAATTCTTATTAAGTCAGAAAAAACAGTTTAAGTAGGTAACACTCTCCCACTTTAGCCAGCAATAAGTCTCAATACTTTACCTTATGGGGATTTTCTTTTATAAAAAGCCTTGCATCTCATTCTCCTTTTAAGATCACAGCACTTGAAATCAGATAGTTCTAGCAAAAGTAAAGGTCGAAGCAGGGATATCGGTCGCTAATTTTCACAATCTCTCTTCTGAAAATGTCTTTGTTTGGTTACCCTACTTTGGAGAATGAAATTGCCACTTTTTTGGATTTTCAGAAATGAAGCTTTTGAATGACCAAAAGTTCTGTATCCTTAAAGTTTGTTTCATTTTCTTACCTGTTTAAAATATTGGCAAGCCATCTTTCGTTCAAATAGATTTCCAGACACTGTACAGAAGACACCTTAAGAGGTGGATTGGACAAAATACATCTTCTTTGTAGAGTCACTCACTTTGTGAAGCACTTTTTCCTTAGAAATATGAATGGGGCATATTCAAGAAGCTCTTTAATACTCTTTTATGTCAATAAGGTTTGGACTCTAGAGTGTTTGGGCACACTACTATTTATTTATTCATTTACAGGACTTATATGGCTGCCTATCTCCTATGAGTGCTCTAGGCAGCTCACAACAATTCATAAAAAATATAGTTAAAAATAAAAATATCCTTTTCCCCAGGTATCAAAGCAGATCAACCCTCATCCTAGCCTAAAGTCTGGGAGAAGGCCAGGTCTTCACAGCCCTCTGGAAGGCTAAATGGACATGGATATCTCAGATCTCTGGTAGGCGCTTGTTCCAAAGGACTGGGGCAGCCACTAAGAAGACTTGCCTCTGAGGTCCCATTAAACATTTAAAGGGAGGGGATCTGGTCCATGCCCATCCTATCTAACCTAGTAGGATGGGTAGATATCCTCAGGGAATGGCAGTCCTGAAAGTCAATTGGCCTTGTGCAATTTGATAATAAGCACCTGGAATTGTATTATAGAAAGTAACCGCAAGTCAGTGCATCTCCAAAAAACAGTGGTGTTACTTGGGTGAATTGCAGGGTAGCCAAAACTGCATGAAAAATGCCTTCTTCTACTCCCAATCTCCATATGGTGTTAAAAGTGACTGAGAAATCCAAAAGAGCCAGGATGGACACACCATCCCCATCTGAGTCCTCCAAAGATGGACTTTGTTTGCATTTTTTTTCCTGAAGAGAACCAGAGCGTTATTTCTGTGATTGCATTAATTCTATTCTTGAGCTCTTGGTGTTTAAATATAGACATGGTCACTTGCATTTGTTTGCTCATGGTTTATGCTCTGAATTTTATAGATTGGAATGGTCTATAAATAGTGTAATCAAACAAGAAAACAAATAGGAAAGACATCACAGAGCCAGCCAACTGTAAAGCAGAATGAAGCTTCATTATCATTGAAAATCTCTAGAAAGTTACTCTTCAAGTCAGGTAGAAACTAACCTGCAATGACTTTGCCTCTGAGTGCATCATTTATTTTATTTATTAATCAAATGTATATGGCTGGCCATCTCACAGAAAGTGTACCACAATCCAGTAAAACCATAAATCCAATAAAATCATAGCCACAAAGGTAAAAAAGAAGAAGATCCATAGCACTGATCTTGCATGACAACAGGGGTGGACTGAATCAGTTCCTCCAAACTACATACTTATGCATCAATTGATACCAAAGTAAATAGCTTCTGCATAAAACGAAGGACTACACCTGCTTTATGTCAAGTCAGAGTGATGAATTCACTGAAGCATCACAACTTGGCTGATTCAGCTTCACTGGCTCCACCCAAGTGATTTCTGTATGTTCAGAAAGCAATAATCAGCCAGATAAGTGACTGGTCCAATCTAGCAACTCAAAACACTAAGTCACTTGGCAAATCAACTAGCTTTGTAGGATTTGATCTGATTACCTCCAAGTCAAATCATTCCCTTCCAAGTTCTCCATACCTCTGCTTACTTGATTACATTCAATTTCATGCAACTCCTTTCATTAATTATCTGAGAACATTGTAGAAGTCATCAGTTTTATTTAAACTTTTTGCCTTGGTGGAGTCGTTAAACACATCTCAGGAACAGAGTTTGATGGTGGTTAAGACAGCAGGTTACAAACTGAGAGTTCTAGTCCTGTTTTAGGCATGAAGCTAGTTAATGACAGAGTATAACAATAAAATAGTTTGAAGGGACCTTGGACATCTTCTAGTCCAATCTCTTGCTCAGTTAAGAACAGTTAAGCCAGAAATCCTATACCATTTCAGACAAACTGTTGTCCAATCTCTTCTTAAAATCTTCCAGTGTTGGAGCATTCACAACTTCTGGAGGCAAGTCATTCCACTGATTAATTTTCTCACTGTCAGGAAATTTCTCCTTAGTTCTAAGTTGCTTATCTCCTTGATTAGTTTCCATCCATTGCTTCTTGTCCTATCTTCAGATGCTTTGGAGAATAGGTTGATTCCTTCTTCTTTATGACAACCCCTTAGATCAGGATTGTCAAGCCCATGGCCCATGGGCCGGATGCGTCAAGTGCTGGCCCCACGCCTGCCCAGTTTAGCATAGGGGAAAAAAGTCCCAATACATCATGTGATGCCGTCGTGATGAGTTTGACACTTGCCTTAGATATGATAACACTGCTATCATGTCACCCCTAGTCCTTTTTTTCATTAAACTAGATGTACCCAATTCCACCAACCATTATTTATATGTTTTGGCCTCCAGTTCCTTAATCATCTTGGTTGTTCTTCTCTGCACTCTTTCTTATGTCATTACTCACTCACTCTCAGCCCTAGGAAGAACACAATGGCAAACCACTTTGAAAATCTTTCTAAGAAAAATTCAGGGACTTGTTCAAGCAATCTCCAGGAGTCAAAACTGTCTTGAAGGCACACCAAAAAAAAAAAAAAGAACAGAGAAGCACACATAATAGTACTCTATGTCACCTGTCCACTCTGCTCTCTTATTGTCCAATCTTTCCACTAGAATTGCAAGGTTGGGAATAGACTCTATTTGGGAGAGTTCAAACACTGAGCAGTTCCTCATGTAATCAAGGATTCTGCTTTATCCTATCCATGCTTGTAAAGTGACCAAATGTCCCAGGCAGAACCTCCAGCATTTGTTAGAACTCAGGACAGAAATATTAGAGTCTGCTTCCTCTAATATGATCCTTTTGAGTCTATTATTTTTTTAGGAGCGTGCATTTTTGGCAGACTTTTTCCTAATATATATCCTTTGGGGAAATATAATTTTCAGAGGACTGAATTTGGTTCTCACATTAGTTTGAAAGTTTTTAGATTGATAGATTCACTTTGAAACATGAACCAAACAAATTTCTTTCACATTCCTAAATGGAAACATTTTTTTTTAACACAATGGGACTTAGTTTTAAGTAGACAAACATTAGAGCAAGGAAATAAGTCTTCTCTTTCTGCTCCTTGTGATTTAATAAATATTTTGCTCTATTTTGATAAAGCAAACTATATTTCATATTCTTGCAAAGCAATCTAAGTTCCAATAAAATAATATAAAAGTAGTTCTAATTGAAGGGGACATATGAAATGACCTAGTCTCTCTCCTCTCTTTTATTCTCCTCCTCGGGACTTTCAAGATTGTCAGGCTCATAAATGAGATTCCTCCCCACACACACCTACCCCTCTTTCACACTCAAATTTCATTTATGAGACCATTGTCTAAGCTGCAGCTCTTCCTCCTGTCTTCTGAAGTAATTCCCAGATACCATTATGCAGCTATGGTGACTGCAGGGAAAACGGGGTTTTTTTGTGTGGAGTGTCCTACAGGAAAATTCCTGGTTGCTAATTCCCAGTTATTTTAATAAACCCCAAATCCTTATCATTTCCTCAGAGGGAAACTGGTTTTTTTGCCATATGGATGCCATGTTTGAAGCATCCATAAATCATATTGCAGTTCTTGAAAGCCCTTGTTTCTACTGAACATGAGAGGCTATAACTGGGCACCAGTTTCTACTATCTGCATTCAAAACAGTCATAGCAATAGTACTCAGCTTATATACCGCTTCACAGTGCTTTACAGCCCCCTGTAAGTGGTTTACAGAGTCAGCATATTGGCCCAACTGTCTGGGTCCTCATTTGACTGACCTCGGAAGGATGGAAGGCTGAATCAACCTTGAGCCGATCAGAATTGAACTCCCGGCTGTGGACAGAATTAGCCTGCAATACTGTATTCTAAAGATCAGGAAAGATTTGATGTAAAATTATTCTGCCTAAATACTTGAACAGCTAAGACAAGTAGCATGGTAGTAGATAGATCAATGGCTTGTTTCAAAGAGGCAACTTAATATATTTTAGTAGGATTGAAGATACCATCGTTGCAATGCAGCTCTTGGCATCCCTCACCACTGACCATGCTTATGTGGGCTGCTGAGAATGTCCAAGAATTTTAGACATTTAATATATTTGATTCTGCACACCTACCTTTCTTTTTGGAACAATATCAAATTCATTTCGTTATCTCATGGAGATCAATGAATAAATGCTTTACTTGCTTTGAATCCTGCAACATAAAAGATAGTATTCCCCGACAATAATACAACAACTAAGAGTAAGAGAAAAGCAATAGAAGATCATATAATGCTACTGGTATTACCAGTTTAACTGCCCTGCCCTCATTATCTGTTGCTGCTGTCTCTATGCTGCCCTCATTGATAACAATGCCCAGACAAAGCCAATATTATTGTAACCTTTTAGTCTTATGGAATACAAGAGAGAAATGGAGGCCAAGGTCTTTCAGTGTAATCGAAGCCAATCTTTAAACACATGAACCTCAAAGTTCCTGCATCTATAGGGACTGGCCTGTTTCTACTTTTATTAGTGCATAAATTAAACTCTGTGACTTAAACTCCAATCACCTATTGCTGTTCCACAGCAGTTCAACTCTGTTACTTAAGACCTTGGAAAAACCATAAAGGAAACAGAAGCTGGCAGGCTTTAAAAGATTTCTCACTAATTCCAAGAAATTTCAGCTTCAAAATGGAAAAAAAATATCTGCCGCTTTCCAAAGGCAGACCCAGCCTGATATATAATATTTGAACACAGCATATGATATATTAATCACTGACAACTGACTTAACAGGTTGGTGAAACAAATAATTTATGAAAACGTTTGCCTTACTTAGTGGTAGGTAAACATAAAATGAAACATAATCCTTACTTGAGGACCAAGAAGCTGCATTTTGAACCAAATGTTGGTAATTATTCCTTCAACATATAATCATAGTTTTGTCTGTCTTCTTGGCAATGCTCATGTTTTCTCCTCACCTCATTCTTGGACATACTTTGCCTGTATTAGGCCAGTTTTACTTAATTCACAATTCTATCTGAAACATTAAAATAAAAAGTAATGTTTTTTTAAATTTTATAATAAACCATGAAAAATCCCTAGAGTTATGACTTCATTGTTTACCAAAATTTACCAAAATCTTGGTTACCACAACCAAGATTGTTGTTTTACTGTAATCTCTTATAGATTGAAAAAGACATGTCCATTTTCCCCAGGCATCTGATATTCTGATGGCAACTATTTCAAAAGCATCACCAGTCCAAAAAACTGGATTTTACCATTTAGGCCTGTGTTTAGATGTACTGTATGCATTTGGGCAACTGTCCCTGGGCTCAGAAGCTAAGTGAGGTCATGCATGGTTAGCAGTTAAATGAGATTTATCCAGAGAATATCGGCTCTGTAAATTAAACTGTGAAGTTAAAAAAATCAGTCCCCCAAACAGCAAACTACTCCCATGGAGTTGCCAAGAAAATTGCCTAGTGTTCTCTGTAAAGTCTTCAAAAGCTGAGCTCAATCAGATTTCAAAATTGGAGGAAAGTTCCATCTCCCTTAAACCCAGGGATTGGTATTCATGGTTAGACTCCTTGAATACCAAAGTTGGCACAAGCAAACAGACTTTAATGATATGAGAGAATGACCTTGGGAGACGGGAGAGACAACCACAGACAAGACAACCAGAAAGATATCTTTTACAAGTTGTAAAAGATATCTCAGCCCCAGAAGGAGAGGAGATGTGGGAAGTGTTACAGAAGGGACCCTTCCTAATTTCCAGGAGAGTAAAAAGGAAAAGAGGGAATGAAAACTTTCCAGACTTGCATAATTCTGTTAATGTAAACTTAAATGTAATGTAATAAAGATTGTTAGTATTCATGGTCATCCTTCTTATCTGGACTTTGAAGTGCTAATATCAATTTAGCAAGACTCAAAGTATTTCTCCTCTCCTCTCCTTTATTTTCTGGAAAACTAGGGAGGGTCCCTTGTAAAATGCTTTTCCTTCTCTTTCTATAGATTGAGGTATCTTTTTTGCAATGGGTGTTCAGTTTACAACTGTTCCTTCTGTCTCCCAAGGTCTTTCCCACATACCATTAAACAGATGTACTTGATCAAGGAGCCTCATTCCCTAACCACAACCACCAGAGAGGCATTCATGGGAGGGCTTTCTCTGTGGCAGCATTTGGCTTTGGCATGCCCTTTCCTGGAAGCCAAGTTAAGGTAGCACCATCTCTCTTCATTGCCAGGTGAAGATGTAAGTTTATGCTCTTGCATCTCATAGTCTGTAGCCAAGACAGGCCTTTTGTTAGTGTTAATAGGTTTAATGATGATGATAATGATGATGATAATTTCTATTTAGCTTCACTGTTTTAACTTGTCCATTATAGGCATTAGACCCCATTACAACCTTCTTTGTCTAACAGATGAGCTGTAAATATTTTAATCTAAGATATAACATATATTCCCAGTGTTAGTGATGTCATGGGCCCAAAGCCAAGCAGCTGTTCTGCTGAAATTCGGTTGAGGTCTGTCCCTGATGCTCCCCATATTTTGTTTGTTGCTCTACTATGATCAACGGCTTCTGTGGAAGCCCACTTTCTACTGTGAGGGTAGGGATTCCATTACAATTACACAAGTTTGCCAATGTTAAATTCCTTAATAATGAAAAAAAATTACCGAAGGCTTATGCTTGATGGGGATCTGAATTAAGAACAGACAATATTTTAAATGATAGGTATAAATCTATATACCTAGGAACTGGATGATAAAAAAAAACAACTGGTGGATTTTATGAAAGATGCTAAGATATATCTCAGCCCTAAAATACTGTCTATGGTAAATTGTTTTCCTATCCCAGCAAGTTGTTCCTGAAGAGTCCTTATTTGTAAATATTAGCTAATGAAGAAAAAATGTCATTACATTCTGAATCAGATCTCCTCTAATATAAACCAATTATTTCAGACAGTGTGTAATAGCTATAATCAACCTACATCTAGGCAGAAGTGTCTTCACCAACAAAGGTATACTTCATTACTATATTTACCCCAACATTGGAGAGGAGCAACAGTGAGGAATTGTGAGGAAGAAAGGAACTGCTCAAACAGTCTAGCCCAGGGGTGGGCAAACTTGGCCATTTTGTGACTTGTGGACTTCAACTCCCAGAATCCCTCAGCCAGCAA
>JAEANM010000708.1:0-32944 GCA_017656035.1 Myanophis thanlyinensis
AATTTCTGCCTGGATAGTCTCTTGAGATGAGCTGAAAGGCAAAAGAGAACTAAAGTTGTTCTCTCCCATATTTGGGTTACCAAATAACTGATCTTTCAACATGGATATAATTATGATCCCAGAATTGTTTACCGGTTAGTAGGCTGCTTATTTATTTTTGAGCTTAAAAATAGCTGAACTCCCAAAACACAAGTCCTCTCTGTGAATTCTTCTGTGATATCTTAGCTTTGTGTATATTACCCCATAGTTGTTTGAAAAGGCCGACAACCTTTATCCTACTCTCAATGCAAAAGGTTAACAGGAAGAGGCCTAATCTGAAAAATCATGGATCCACAATATTTTGAAATTCTGGAATTTGGGTTGTACAAAAAGTGATGCACATTTAGGAGTGAAAAAACCCCACCCCTGGCTATGATGGCAACTAGGGGTTCAGGGAGTGACCACTTGAAGGCTTGTGCTTCTATTCCAAGTTTTTCTGTCTCAAGTGATTATCCTTGTTAAAAAGGGGAAACAGACAATATAAACCAGGGGTCTTCAAACTTGGCAATTTTGTGACTTGTGGACTTCAACTCCCAAAATCCCTCAGCCAGCTTTGCCAAGTTTGAAGGCCCCTGATATAAACAGATGACTAAATCATAATATCAGGATGCTCTGGGCTGATTTCTAAAAGCAATTGTGGCTATATTCATTGCTGGGAAGCAGTCAGTGTGAAAAGCTTTAAAACTGTTTGCATTTTCTCCTTCACCATGCCCTTGCTTCATAATTAAAGGAAGAGCATGACAAACTATACAGTAAAAATCGTGTTCCTTTTTGTTCCCCAGAATTAAATCATGCCAATAGCAAATTACAATTTCAAAATGAGTACAGTACTCAGTATCATTCACAGTATCCTTAAACAGCCACTGGGGGTCACTTCTGCTTTGAGAACAAAGCGCAGAGCTATCAACCATCTGAGGACTGAGGACTACTTTCTAAAAATATATAGATGCAGTTTGAAATAAAATTCATTATATATTATTTTTAGGGGTTTTCACCCCCTCCTCCCATCCCACTATGATTCGCTGTGCCGACCCCTAACCGGAACAGCCGAAAGAAGAAGATACGACTAATTACGGGGCAGGGAGGAAGTTGGTTGCTTAGAATTGTACTTGCCTTGTTTAATACGGCAAGCAATGTTGCACTCTAAACAACACTCAGGACAACACTCAGTAGACAGATTATTGCTACATCAAGAGAAGACCACCTACGTTCTACATGTGCGAAGGCACAGAAGGGTCCCCTGGGACAGCTGCCAGACTGCTGCATATCATTACATTTTGTTGATTTGTAGATCTGAGAAAAATAAAAACAAAAAGACAGTTCGGACAAGATGAAGCTGCTCCAGCTCAGCTGCTTACAATGGATTTAGAAAGAGATAAATGTATTAAGAAATATAATAAATAGTTGGATGTTTTGATTGTGCTTTATATGTAGAGTGCATAAGTCTGTGGAAACTGAGGCAATGCAGGTCTTTGAGTAGCATACTGGGATGGTATAATTTTAGTTTCATATAATTTAATGAACTTAATCAGTTAGATATGGATAATATATGACCAATAATTTTTCCGGCCTGCCATTCCAAAAAAGAGAGCCAGTAGTGGTGTAATGGTTTTAAGGCACCAGCTAGAAACTGAATGGCTGTGAATTCTAGCCCTTCCTTGGGCATGAAACTAATTGCGTGATCATGGACCATTCACTTCCCTTAGCTCTAAGAAGCTGGCAATGGCAAGCCACTTCTAAACATCTCGCTAGAAAAATTGCAAGGATTTATCCAGGCTATCTCCAGGAATCAAAGACTAACTTGAAGGGATAGGTGGGGGGGGGGGATATGGGGAGTCATTCTAAAAATAAAATTGGGAGGACTCCGGTTGACTGAGGGCTGCATATAACCCTGAGCCTCAGCCTATGCTTGGACTTACCTATTTTTTGAAATACAAGTCACACTCCCCACCCCTGAAAAGTGGGTAAAAATTGTGATGCGTCTTATACACCGAATATGGCCATTTTTGGTTTCCCAAGCACGTATCCTGTTTTCATCAAAAAGGGGCAAGTTTTTGGCCTCCCAACC
The DNA here is from genome assembly GCA_017656035.1 of Myanophis thanlyinensis. Lineage (NCBI taxonomy): Eukaryota > Metazoa > Chordata > Lepidosauria > Squamata > Homalopsidae > Myanophis > Myanophis thanlyinensis. The sequence continues at coordinate 2,108 of JAEANM010000708.1, forward strand.
CCCTGTGCATCTTGTTTTCCCCCTCCCCAGCCCCCAGAAGCACTTTGCAGGCCTCTGGAACCCTCCATGTGGCCCCTTTTTGCCAAAAAATGGGCCACGAGAATAATGGAGGCCTGCAAAGTGCTTCTGAGGGCTGGGAAGTGGGAAAACAAGATGCACAGGGGGTTGGGAGGCCAAAAACGTGCCTGTTTTGGGCAAAAACAGGTCACACGGAGGGTTCTGGAAGCCTGCAAAGTATTTCCGGGGGCCAGGGAACGGGAAAACAAGACCGGCAGAGGCCTAAACCTTTTTTTTCTTGTTTTCCTCTTCTAAATCTAGGTGCATCTTATATTCCGGTGCACCTTATCCTCCCAAAAATACGGTAGTATCTACAGAATTGTACCTTAGGTCTTTAAAGAACTATTTCCAGTGATGCACACATATACAAAACATATGGGCAGAACTACAGCATAATCTATGCTTATTTACCCAGAACCTCTTTAAGGTGTATCCTTAACTATGCATATAGAACTATAGTGTCAATTATCTTTGCAATTTACTCAAATATTGTCCCATCAAAAGGAGCTCTCCAGGAACCCTATTTCAGTTTAGGCAATGCATTTTCAGCAAAAGAAGTAGTTCAGAAGAAAACTTTTCAATAACATGGAAATCAGTCCAGATGCATTGCCCCACCAACTAATAGCCACACTTTCCTGGCTCTTCCACACATTGCTTTGGCACAGTTCCTATACATCACTATGATCACATGCCATCTTCTTTCCTGGACAGTTGAGCTGATTGTTTTTTGACTCGTGAGACCTTTCACATCACAAACTTTGTTTCAAACTGCTGGGATTTGTGGAAAGCCTCTATATCTTTCTTAGGCTACAGAACAGGCTTCGCCTCGGTCTCAGAGTCTAGCTTTCTCCTTAACGAAGAGTTTCCTTATTAAGAGCACCTCCATCTTCTGGATTTAACTTCAGCTTGTTCTCTATCATTCTAGGCTATTATCACAATGAGCAAACTTCAAAGAGACTGATTGTGTCTTGGAATTAGAAAGTAGGGGGCAATTGGGCAGGTTGTCATCAACATATTTCTGCCCTACCAATTACTATCCACACCCTCCTGGTACTTCCACACATGACTTTGGCACAGTTCCTACACGTCACTATGATCACATGCCATCTTCTTTCCGGGACAGTTGAGCTGATTGTTTTTTGACTCCTGGTGAGACCTTTCACATCACAAACTTTGTTTTAAATTGCTTGGATTTTGTGGCTTTTGGAAAACTGTTTCCCCATCAACCAAACTTTGCTTCAATCTGCCTTGTCCTCCTTAACTTGCAATTCTCTAGTATATTTCAGAAGCACACTTGCCAGGGAGCCCAATCTTAAATCTTTCGAGTGAGTGCCTAAGCAATTTCACAATATCTAAACAACAGAAAAGAGCTGTAAACAGGATGCACTGAACTCGTATTTTATATATTATTGAATCTATACATTATATTTCCAAACACACAATAAAACATGCATATATAAAAGGTAACAAAATTAAAATCAAAACCCAGCTCATTTTAGGGGGCTCATTCCATAGCCTGGGAAACACATATGAGAAAGCTTTTCCCTGACTGTGAAGCCTCTGTATCTTCATGAGGTTACAGAACAGGCTTCACTTGAGTATCAGAGTCTAGCTTTCTCATTAACAAAGAGTTTCCTTATTAAGAGCACCTGGATTTAACTTCAGCTTGCTCCCTGTCATCATTCTAGGCTATTATCACAATGGGCAAATTTCAAAGAGATCAGTTGTGTCTTGGAAATAGAAAGTAGGGAGCAATTGAGCAGGTTGTCATCAACATATTTCTGCTCCACAGCTCTGAAAATTCTTAAAATTTTTATATGACTTATTTAAAATTTAAATTTATTATAAGGTGGCCTGGATTTAATTTTTCTTAAACTGTTTTTAACTTTTCTATGTATTTCTTTTTAAATGGCTGTGCACTGCCCCGAGTCTTTAGGGAGGGGGGGCGGTATACAAATGTATGAAATAAAAATAAATAAATAAATAAATAAATGAGTTCCTTCTGAAGTTTCATGTAGCTTTAAACAGCACAGGAGGACAAACCAAGCCCTATGGGGCACTACAGGTCCACATCCTACAAGGCCAAACCATAGTCCTCCCTGCAGCATTTTCTGACAGGAAGAACCAAAACTGTTGCAAAGCAGTGTTTCCTAGGCCCAATCTTGCCAGATGGTCAAGAAGAATACCATGGTTGATGGTATCAAAAGCCATCAAGAAGACAAACTGATGTATTCTCTCAACTAATTTCTGGTGTAAATCATCCTTCAAGACAATTGAAACAGTAATTAGCATGAGTATTATATAGTTTATCATCGCCAGTAAATTGTGTAATCTCTGCATTTGTCTATGTATATGACCAACAAGGAAGAGTCTTTACCTCTGGGTGAAATTGTTGCTCTGTACGGGTGTGACAGTACTGGCACGCATCTCCATTGTCACACTTACTAGGATCTCCCCACTCATCTCCATGTTTCACGCTAGGGCATGGGGAAGATCTTTAGCAATAGGCAGAAAAAGAACGAATTAGAGTCATATAATTTTTGAGCCAAACAAAGGAATTGTATCTACAATATTTATATAGCTTAATTTCTGGCAGTGAGTATCTTTACTGTTTGTTAGTCTTCCTCAAGAAGGACAAATTGCAGTTCATCAAACAACGGTAAAAGAAATAATTTCTATTTAACTCAAATTGTCCAAAGCCAATAGATTATAAATATGTAGTTGGGTTATAGATGAGCCCTGAAACATCTACCAAAATAGTGCTTAATGTTTAGAAAAGGAAAGCTCATGGCAGTAGGAACATAAGCAAAGGAGATAAATAACTGCTAATTAGCATATGATTGGGAGGTATAATGATTTTTCTTGAAATACACTTCTCAGAAAGGTGCTATTTCAAAATCTTCACTCTGAGGCCACCAGGTTTGATGTTAATTCCAGTTTTCATGAGGAAACAGTATTCTGGACATCATAACAGAAGAGCTGCATCTCAGTAAGTATTTCCTGATTAATTCTTAGAATTTAACTCCAATGGGGCAATACGCTGAGAACTATAACTTGGAAATCCCCTCAAAATAAAAAAAGCCACCTGCTCATATGCGAACTTATTCAGCACAAGTTTTTTTTTTTTAAACCTTGACATCGTATTAGAGTGCAATAGGCTTAAAGCACATGTGCCCTAATCCTTACTTATAGCAGCATCCTACAGGGATGTAATCCTGATCCATAATTAACTACTTAAAGTGAAATGCAATCTTACCACCATGATTGATGTATTTATTTCACTGAGATTAGAGTAAAGTTACTATCCAAATAAAGAAAATGTAAAGTCTTGGCCCTTTTATAACCAGGTTTTGAAAGACTGTACCTGTATTTGTGTTTTCTAGGACTCCTTCTTCTATCTTTGCTATTATGATAATAAGGGCAGGCATAACCTTGGCGACAGAGGCGTGGGGGCTTCTTACACTGTTCTGTTTTGTAATTTCCCAAAACATAAGTTGTGTCTGTGAAGATAAGTATAACTCAATTAAAATCCTAAGCATACTTACTCCTATACAAAGATGTTTTTTTAGAGGAGAGACTAATTCAAACATAAATGGATTCAGTACTGTGTAAAATGCCAAAGAACTTACCTTGCCACCTTGGCTCTTCACTGAGTATTTTCTCTATCATAGCATGGCTAGCAGCAACTGCAGATTGACCTTCTATGCCACTTTCTGATGTTGTCTGACCATTTTGCAAAGCTTCCATGGCCTGAAGCTCCCTTAGGGAACATAGATAAATTAGCAATCATGCAGGTACAGATACTCAAAGGAAAATATTGTGTTTTCCCGAAAATATGAACTACCCTGAAAGTAAGTCCTAGTTTGATTTTTTTTACAGGTGGGCCCAATATAAGCCATATCCTCAAAATAAGCCCTAATTAACACCCCACCCACTCCAGTGTGTAGGGGGTAGGGCGAGGCGCATAGGTAAAAATTAAGCTAGGGTGGGGATGGGGGGGGTGGAGCTGCCATACTTACCAGGTCTTGCACACTCCAACACCTGCCTCGCCTTGCAGGCCCACTTTTTCTGCAGCTGCTTGCCGCTGCTTGCTTGTGTCGCACCTGCTCTCCATTTTGCTGTCAGAGGCCTTCCAGAAAGCCTTCTGCAGCTGAGGAACGAAATCTAGATTGATGAGTGCATCGTCCCAGGCCTCCATTTCTCCATCAGAAGCCTTCTGGAAAGTCCTCTGCAGCCAATAACAGAGCTCCGGATTGATCTGGAGCTCTGTTATCGGCTGCAGAGGGCTTTCTGGAAGGCCTCTGATGGAGAAACGGAGGCCGGGGATGACACACGCAAGCGGCGGCAAGTAGTTGCAGAAGAAGTGGGCCGGGGCCGGGCTCCTGCTGGATAAGGCTATCAGTGCCACTACCGCAAGGTGAATCAGTATAATCCCCCCCTAAAAACATAAGACATGGCACCTTTTTTGTTGGCAAAAAAATAAAAAAAAGACCGGGTCTTATTTTCAGGGAAACATGGGTATGTGTCTATTGCCTTTTTCAAAAAAAATCTTTCTAATAATAATCAGATCCCTACTAAAAAGCTGAGGTAAAAGGCAGCCTAGGAAAAAAACCATTGCCACCAAAATTGCAACGGAAAAGGGTGATTTGCAGAACATATCGCCCTTAACTGTTTCCCCTGGTTTTATTCTCTCCCCTTGGGCATCTCCTCTCTCTCAGACCCCAGATGTCTGTTGGCTGCATCACGAAGAAGCAGTTGGATGAAGAGAATGAAAAAGGGTTATGCACCCTCTCCCCCATGTACCCCTAAGTGTATTCACAGATGTTTGGTGCTAATTTGGCTTCATTCATACATCTGCCTCAACCTAACACCTAAATGGTGTGCTGTTTGTTGAGTATATATTCTTACCACAGAGCCTCCATCTCAGTGCCAGTCTGTTGTTCTGGGGAAAAAGTGATGTTTTTCAATGGAAAACACAGTTCAATTTCCTATGCGTGCCTTAGGACTCTATAGCTCTACAGCCATTTTTAGTTTGGCTGGTAAGAGAAAACAAAATAAGCCAAGCCATCAGTTGTTTTTCTTTTTTAGGCTCAGGTAGGAACATATTCCATGAAGCTGCTATTCCTACTAGTAACCTCCATTGCTTAGTTTTTCTCCTTAGTTTTCCAATATCCAAGAGAAGAAGAAAAACTGGTGATAGTCTGTCTCTTCTAGCATGTGTAAAGACTTGGGTGAAAATCTAGACACTAGACAGACCGTGTTTCCTCTACCCTCTCTCCCTGCTCCAGGCCCCTTTCCTGCAGTTGCTCTTACCTCCAAGCTGCTTTTACAGCAGTCTTCCACAGCCACAGAACTGCCTTCATGGGAGGACAGCAACTCTACTGCTCTCATTTTGGAGGTGCAGCAAGAAGGAAGCCGTGGTTTCTTGATTTATATGTGTTCTTTCCATCTTGGGAATGCAAGGAAATCACAACACCAGGGATGTGGGAAAAACCCTAAACCTCCCAGATCAGCACCTACTACGAGTTATCTAATCTGGCCCTTACATATACTTTAGGTTGCTTATATCATTTTTACAAATCCACAATTGCTTGTACATTATTTTGGTTGGAAGTTGATTCTTGTCAAGAATCTACAGTTGTACAGAAGTATTTACCTCAGGAAGAGACTCAATGTCTCTCTTGCTAACTTGCTATCACCCCTGTACTCAGTGCGTGGTTGAATTTTATCTAAATGTGTCACCTTGTGTTGTGCTAATTCCATTCACGATAGCCATTTTCATAAGGCTCTTTACCTAAAGTAATGGCCAGAGTCACCTTTCAATGCATTGCAGTCCAGAGGTCTAATAAAGTATTCTTTATTAGACTACTTGGATTAAACATCTTTTCGTAAAGACACACAGAGAAAAAAAATGTAATGCAATAAATTTTCTAATAGCAATAACAATAGCACTTAAACTTATATACTGCTTTATAGTGCTTTCCAGCCCTCTCTAAGCGGCTTTACAGAGTCAGCATATTGCCCCCAACAATCTGGGTCCTTATTTTACCCACCTCGGAAGAATGAAAGGCTGAGTCAACCTTGAGCCTGGTGGGATTTGAACCGGCAGACAACAGAAGTACTGCTGTACTGCACTCTAACCACTGCGCCACTGAGGCTAATGTAACAGAATGTCACACCGATTAGCATTTTACATTCCAGGATTTCCATTTAGATTCAGCAAGTAAATATCGCAGGATTTATTCCCTACCAACCTGATATCATAAACTGGAGAACGTAGGTCATGTGGTCCATGAGCAAAAGCACAATGAAGGCCATTCTTGGTGCAATTTCCTTTTGAATCAGTCTCATGGATGCAGATTCCAGTTTTGTAGTAGCGTAGATGGTATCTCCGTTCTGTATCACCGGTAGTTCTATGCAGGAATGGACACCTAAGGAGGAGAGAGAAAAAGAGCTCATGGAAACTTAAAATCTCAAATATGCTTTCCAACAAAAAAACAAAAAACAAAATCCTTTTAGGTAAACAGTCATCAGGGTTGTAAAATCCAGCATTTTTTCCTTCTGAAAATTAATTCCACTTTTAAATTAAGGACACATACTATATAAGGATTCAATCCTCTAAACAATTATTTTATGATAAATCTCACAAATTCCTCTAGAATTATTCCAAAGCACAAAACTTTTAGTGCAATCATGATACACATTTTCTTCAAGTTTCCACTGGCAGTTTTCCCACATTCTTGATAAGCTCTTCTGCAAGATTTTAAAAGCTGAACTGATGAATTCTCTTCTATTAATACAGACTGGATTTTCTGTCAGGTCAAGTAAAAAATACAACCTTGAATAACTTACTCATCTCCTTCAGGGCAGATCCCTGTGGTCTCATCGTATTTGGTGCAGTAAATATCAGGGCTATAGTTAAAGGTGCCATCCCGACGGCGGATAGATCGGCGACGACGCTGGTTAACAAAGTGCCAATGGAAGCATGTATAGGGCCTGTGCTGAGTACATTTGTGCTGCACAAACAGGGGACACTGCTCTGTGCGGAATTCCTTCAGGTATCTGTATAGAGAAAGAGACTGGTTTGAGTTATAGCTGGACAGCTCAACTGAGCCCCACAACAGATTCACACCAAATCATTCCCCCTTCTTGTTTTAAGTTTGCATTCAAATATATTCACAAAATATCTGGGCAAACATATGGTAGATGTCAATAAATTATTCATTTATTATTCATCAATTAAGGCTTCTTCCCCAACACCCATACTTGGTATATTTCCAGTTGACTTTTACTTTCCACAAGCAAGCCAGCGAGTTGAACATTCAGTTTAAGTTCTCCATTCTTGAATCTTGTTTCAGTTGAGTTAAAATTAGTTTACTATATTTGTGGCAGCTATCTGCTGTCAAATCAGAGTATCAGAGAAAAAGAATCAAGAGATAAAGGGCAGATAGTTTGTAGAAACTTTTTGCATTAATTTCTTACTAATAACTCTACAGTGTCAAGAAGTGGAGAGTTGCACTATATGAGAAGAGTAAGGAAAGACATCGAGTATTTCTATCTGAAGTTCTCACTTTCCTCATAATACTCAGGAGTGTATTTCACAGGAGCAGAAAAGAAGATGCCAGATCTGGTACTGGAAATTTTACTTTGATACCAGTGTAGAATAGGGAAGCCTGCAAACTGCCTCCTCTAGCTCACGAACATGAAATAAGAAGAAAGCAAGAAATGTTTTGATTTATTATACATTATATGGAAAGGTAGATTAATTTTTAAAAAATTACATTTTAATGCTAGAAAAAGAAACTTCTGTGTCTGCTTTCATATTTTATTTGATACTGTTAACCCCTATTGCTTTCCAGGACTTTCCACTTATTTAGTTTTGCTGGAAGGCAGTGAGGAAACTATAGAGGTAAGAACTGGTCCTAATAAGGTTAGCCTGATGAGCCATCTGTTTTATGCTCTCACTGGGAATCCTACACATTTAGCAGAATACTCGTATTTTAGTCACAATTCTGTACAATTTTGCTTTGATGTACATGTGAGCAAGCAAGTGCACTCATGGTACAGGAATACAACTTTTGTTTATTCAAAAATATTTGAATTTTCTTAGGTTATTTAAAAAACAAAGTGTAAAACAATTGAAGAGGCATTGCTTCAATATTTACTAACATAATGTAAACTGAAGAATTTAAAAGCTTGAGTTCAACCGCACTTTGATTCAATAATTCCAGATTCTCAATTACTTATTACTATGTGGGTTTTAAACGAACAGGATTCATTGCAGGATTACAAAAGATTACAAATAGTCCTCAACTGAGTCCATTCATTCAGTGACGGGTCAAAGTTACAGCAGTATTGAAAAAGTGGATTTATGACTAGTCTGTGAAATTCCAGCCATTGTAGTCGTGTGCACTCGTGTGCACTCAGATGCCTGGCTTACAATTGTATCGCAGCGAGCCATGTCATGTGATTGCCATTTGCAATCTTCTGGCTTCCCACAAGCAAAATCAACAAGGAAGCCAGCACAGAAGGTGAAAGTTACCCTAGAACAGTGGTGGCGAACCTTTTACTTATCAAGTGCCGAAAAGTATGTGTTTCGCGCGTGCCATCTGCGTGCAGCTCCTCCACATGCGCTGCATATGCAACTGCACCATCTGCACATCCATGCAGCTTTTGCACATGCAATACACATGCACTGCGTGTAGGCACTCACACACACATGAGCAATTGTGTGTGCATGCGCAGGAGAGCTCCGAAGACTAGCTGGATTTCTTGCCAGAATCGTGTGCATACACAGCAGAGGCCCGAAGACCAGCTGGGTCTCTGCAATCGCGTATGCACAATCGCATGTGCATGCTTAGCTGGAGGTAAGTTGGCCGACAACTTGTATGCCCAGCAAGATGGCTCTGCGTGCCACCTGTGGCACCCATGCCATTGGTTCATCATCACGGCCCTAGAAAGTTGCTCCCACTGCTTTTTCTCCCAAGAAGCTTGTTACAGAGTGCAAGTTCCAGGAATCTGGTACTTCATAGCACCCCCTCCCATCCCCAGTCCATAGTGTAAGTGTGCCTGCAGCACCACCTGGTCCTCCTGAACCCTTTGCTGACCCACCTGAAGTCACCCCCAGCAGACTCAACTGACCCACCTGAGGCCCCTGCCAGCCCCTTTCCAGCTTCTGCTGACCTGTCCATACTCTCTAGTGCCTGCCTGCAGCACCTCCACCTCTCCCATGGCACCTGCACCCTCCCACTGCTTTTTCCCATTGCAACCTGGGGTTATGATAGCAACTGAAATGCCAGGATTGCTGTCATTAAGCGAAGCGGTTACATGCTATTATGCTTTACGACTGCATCACTCCCACTGCAACTATGGCAATCCCAATCCCAACTGATGATGTAACTCAAGGACTACCCATAGTCAAAAATCAAGAGTTTTTTGAATGTACAGAATTCTGCAAACAGTTTGGTCTGCTCAACACAAGGGAACAGTTTTGTTTCGGAACATTTGGCTGTAGTCCAATATTCCACATTCGCTATTAACCACCAGAATTAGAACATCTTTATTTGCAATGGTTTTTATTGCTACTAATTACATGTTTTTTTTTTTAAAGCATCTAAAATATTGTTTGGACTAATCTAGCGAAACAAGCAAGCATTACGTGTTTACATCATGTAATAATTTATACTACCTTTATTGCAAATGCAAAAGAATTCTTACATCAGCAACCTATTCCCAAAGGATGAACAAACTTTACATAGGAACAGCCAGTCAATAAAGCTCAACAATGCAAATTAAGTTTGGAAATCATCATCATGATGCAGGTCTAAACTTAAAGCAAGAAATAATTTATGTGGACATAAATGTGGACATAACTAGAGGCATTCCTGTGTGAACAGTACACAATACATTCATGGACGAGCCATTCATCTTACAGTAAATAAATTGGTTAGTAAGGCCCCAATCTCCAACTAAATAAGACAATTTTCTTTAGACTCTTAATATGATTAATATTAATAAAATTATAAATCACAAAGCTAGCATGCCATTTCATATGATCAAATGACATGGTTTTTCTCAAATAGAGAACAGGAAAAAAGGAACATCATGTTGAAACTATGTATCAAGCCAAATGCTTTCTATATAAGAAATCTAAACAATATGCATGCAGTATTTGCAGAAGTGTTCCGTGTTTCTATATTCTAGTAGACCCTGCATGATCAAAACGATCCAATAACTTGGGCATGAAAGAGTAAAACGTATGAGCCCTAAATATGGCATATTTAGTTGTCTCCCAGATTCTTTACTTTGTCTCTGTGAGATCAGCCATGTTTGGGAATTAAGAATCTTCCATCACAGATTTCTCTGTTCCCTTAAAAATATTTTGTTTCATGAAATTCATGGCAGAAGTAAGCAAGTGAGGAAAAAAAGTTCTCAGAACACAACGTTTTCCTTGCTGTGCTCATATCTGGTCACAAATAAACTTTGTTCATTATTTATTCCATTATTTTAAAGCAGTAGATAAATATTTCAGTTTGTTACTTCTGAAGATACATGGCTGTATTAATTATTGCATGTATATCTCCTTTATTAACTTTGGTACTTAATGTCCGGGTTTTCATATTGCACTACTAGACTATGGTTTGTTAAGCTAGCCGTAGTGGCCTGAATTGCAAATAAACTTAGAAAACAAAGTAGGAATGCATAACATATTGCTATCTGGGGACCACACTTAATTAACTTTTCTGAGGCAAAGCTGCAGTAAGATAATTATATAAAGAAAGCAGGGCTGCATTTTGAATGAGAGTAGAATAGGGATTATTACTTTTTGCCTGGAATTGGGATGGGGTAATTGTAAAGCTTCTACTACAGTTCTTGTATGCATTTTACCTCAAAATAGAGGGAGCCATCAATTTTTTGCAACTGAAGAGGGAAAAGAGTTTTCAGGACCACAAAGCAACAACATTTCCTAACTGCATAAAGGCCTGACTGTACTTTATGAAAGAAGTAAACATACCAGTGGTTGGATTTACCCATTAGTCTTAACTAAACAAAACAAACTTCATTATGGCTTAATGCAATATACCACAAGATGTAAATCAAGACTGTGGTCCTGCCTTTGATTTGGAAATGCAACTTCTGCTTGTTTCGACAACATTTTGAATGCAGTATATTGATTTATTTTTAATTCAAGTAACTGAGGAACCTCCAAGTCTGACAGTCTAATACTGGAATTCTTGAGTCTGGAATACTGAAATTTTCAGCCCATATTTTGAGGAACTGAAAGTGAAATGAGTTTGATATTTGTCATTTACATATTTTCTTAATGTACCTGTGGGTGCATTTCATTTCTCTCTTAAAAATAATAACTAAACAAAGCGACCAGGCCTGGAATCACTAATAGTTGTAACCACTTTTCTTTCTTGTGTAATAATTTCAAGGTATTTCTTCATCACAGTCTGTAGCTGCTATCAGGATGAATGTGCTAAACAGCACTAAAGGTTATCATGATAATTTGTTACAAGTCTATGTGTAAAACTGAAATTTATATATGGGAAGAATCTACATTACATTTCTCAATATACATCTAAGTTTTTTATATACATATACAGATTTTTAAGTCTTTGTAGAATATCTCAACCGTTTCTTTTTTGTGTAGCACACATAATTGTCCTATCTAATTGCCAAAGTGTACGGAGTCAGCAAAAAGCAAAATAATTCATTTAAGAAGCTAAATGATTTGTTTTCCTTTGTTAGCTACAACATATGTCCTCTGAGTTTAATTTACTCTGATTATTTACAAGCTAAATAAGCAGAAATCTCCAATCCGTTCTCTTGGATTTTATGCAGTGGTAAAGAGAAAATGTTGACAGGTGGAACTTACCCTACTTTGGTTGAGAAAATTCTTTCCACTCCTAAAGATATAAGAGCCCTAATACCCTTGACATCTAGCTAAACCATTTCTGCAAAAATTATTCTTAGAAATAAAATAATACTAACATCCAAATAACCAAAGCAATTTCTTGACACAATACACTCTTGGAATTCAATGGGCCTTTGGATGTTTCACGCACTGGAATCTCTCTGTTATTCTGGTGTCAGTCACAGTCTTCAAGAAGCAAAATACAGTTTTTCTCCCTCAACCCCTCCAAAGAATGCATTAGCACTCCTTAAGACTGAGTGAGAGGCCTCAAAGAAAGCCATTGCTTCCTTTTATCTAAAACATATAGCCTGGTTTATTTTCATATCAAGCAACATAAACAGCAAACTCAACTTTGAGAATAAATTAAATTGGTAAAAATGCCTGTTAGAACCTAATCAGCAATATTCTGAAACTGCAATGGATTTAACCTCTGGCATGTTTTTCTGTTTTTCTGACATTTTATACAACTTTCCCCCCCCCCCCCCCCTTAAACTGTAACTTGATTATTAAGCATGGTATAAAATATTTATACTACATTTGCTCAGAATCAATTTAAGCAGTTTTTAAAAGCATCATGGTTACATAAAATGTAGCCTCTAATAGAAGAAGAAATGTTATCGTTATTTTAACTGTCCCACCTTGCTAAATTAGTCATAAACAGTAAAAATTGCACAGGTCAATAACTGCTTTTTTAAAGTAGGCTCAAAGAGAAGAACCTGAACCAAGCCTTCTAATAAACTACAGGAGGACTTGTGTCTTGTGCTTGACTTTTATCAAAATCTTTCTAGCAATTTGCTTTATCTAACAAGCAAATATGTAGGTTAGGAGGAAAAAAGAGTAAGTCTTCTTATAGCATGAAGACTGCTGAAAACACACATACCTCTAACAAGGTAGGAAAAAGCCTGGATAGGACAGTTTGAGACATTTGCTTTCAGCAAGAACTGAAAATATTTTGTATTTTGTAGAACATGGTGATAATGAGAAAAAGAAGTACATTCACTTAGTTATGTGACCAACTTCAAAGAATATACAGTAATTAAAAGTATTCTTTTACAAGGCGAACATTACTTGGGAATATGACAATAGTGAAATACAATCTTAACAAGAGGATCATTAACATGCACCTTTACAACAGTAACCAAAGGCCATATCTATTCTTGACAAAATATAAACACTGACTAACTAGGAAGCTAAAATTCCAAATGTTAATTGCTTCTGAACCAACATTAAGTCTTAATTTTTTTTTAAATTAGAAGGCTGAAAAATCTATCCTTAACAGCTTTCATTAGAAAACATGATTCTAAGTTTTTAATGTGCAAATAACCACAACAATCTAATTCTATTCCTTTGTGTTTGAGATTCTAGTATGTTGGGTAAGTGGAATAGAACAGAATACAATAGAATTCTTTATTGGCCAAGTGTGATTTGACATACAAGGAATTTGTCTTCGGTGCATATGCTCTCAGTGTACATTAAAGGAAATGGTACATACAGCAGAAATCATAAGATACAACACTTAATGTTAGTTATGGGGTACAAATAAGCAGTCAAATCATACTAGGAGACAATAATCAATATAAATCGTAAGGATACAAGCAACAAGTTATAGTCATAGTGGGGTGGGTAGCTGATGGAACAATGAGAATAATAGTAATGCAGACTTAATAATAGTTAGTGTTGGGGGAATTATTTGTTTAGCAGAGTGATGGTGTTAGGGAAAAAGCTGTTCTTGTGTCTAGTTGTTCTTGTGTGCAATGCCTAAAGTATCTTTTTGAGGGTAGGAGTTGAAACATTTTATGTCCAGGATGTGACTGGTCCTTAAATATTTTCCCAGCCCTCTTTTTGGAAATGGCAATATTAGCTTACCTTTCTGAAGCCTGGCTTACTACTGTTAATCTACAGAATCAACATATTGGCCAAATTCCACTTCATCAATAAATTTCATTCTGCTTTAGCACACCAATTCCACCAGTATTAGTGGAAAGTCAATATAGTGTAATAGGTAGTGTTGAATTAGAACTAGTGAGATTCAGAGTCAAATCCACCTTTAAGTAAGGAAAATTCACTATGTGATTTTAGGTCAGTCAGTCTCAGCCCAATATACTGTAGAAGCTTGCTTTTGTGAAGATAAATTCATGTAAGCTGTCTTTAAGATCTCGAAAGAAAAGTAAGATATAAAAATGTTAGTGCCTTGAGAGACTAGACCAGTGGTGGCGAACCTATGGCATGGGTGCCAGAGGTGATACTCAGAGCCCTCTCTGTGGGCACGCACACCATTGCCCCAGCTCAGATCCACCGCGTTTCTCCATGACATTTCTCATCATTGTTTGAAGGGAAACAGAAGTCTCCCTGCAAACAACAAAACAGAAGCTTGCGAAAGAAACACATCTCATCTATTATAGAGCTGCCAGTGTTGTGATGGCCCACCTCCCACCAGCCAGTTGGTCTTTAGATATCTGCCGTGCACATACGCGTGCGATAGAGAGAGACTTGCAATTTGGGCACTCGGTCTCTAAAAGGTTCGCCATCATTGGACTAAACCCTTATGATTGCTTGCTCTACAGTTTTCTTGCAAAATTTGCAGATTTGCCATTGCCTTCTACTTAGGGCTGAAAAGGAATGGCTGGCTCAAGGTCATCCAGTTGACTTTGTGCCCAAAGCAAGACAAAAATCACAAGTTCCACAGTTCCACAATTTCTAGACTAACCAGAATACAAAACGGGCTCTCCAAAAATAAAAATGTAACATACTAACTTGTGCTTTCCCCAATAAATCATACCATTCACATGGCAGCAAATAAAATGAACATGGACTGATGGACAATGGAAGCAGCTGGAGGTTCAGTACCTTTTAAATTAAGTTTAAAATATGTTTCACCTTTTCATTAGTATGAAAAGTATGAAAGATAATCTCTTTCCTCCAAATACCGCACATCATTCCATTTTTTGATAATCTGGACCAGCAAGCAAATTACAACACATTGAGGTCCTTTCTTCCTCCTTTCCTTTCCTTTCCTTTCCTTTCCTTTCCTTTCCTTTCCTTTCCTTTCCTTTCCTTGTTCCCTTCCTCCCTCCCAAAATGCACATTGCTATTACTGGAGGTTGATAGTGTCTTCTGGTGGCATCCAGGTTTCAAGCAAGGTTCCCAACCTTACACAGAGTGTTAGTGGAACAGGGATATTTTCTTAAGTTTTCCAGGATCATTTGGGAGTGAACAATATATAAATTCACTTAAACATAAACAACATTTTGTTTTAAGAAGATATAATTCTCAGGCAGAAGCACATTCTTTTTAATGAAATAAAAACTGTCTTTGGAGATTCTCAGTCATCCAGGTCATGGTTGTCCCAAAGGTACTTTATCAAAAGGCAACTGGACTTTTTGTCTCTTATCCAGTTCTTAAGAAGCTTCTTGGATGGGAAAGGAAAAACAAAGAAAGTCCAGTTGCCTTTGAAAAAGCACCCTTGGGAAATGAAAACTACATTTAACATTTGAAGAGGTCAGAAGACACGGGCTGCAATGGATATAGCCATATTATACATGAGGTTTGAGATAGAATTATCAGTGTCAAAATGGCAACTGATAACTGTGCTTTCAATTTTCAGAAATCCTAATTATGAAAAAGGCATGGGGGCTGTAGATGATTCATCAGTGTAGGGCTCAAAACAAATCTCAAAAGTGTTTTACCATTCAAATTTTAACTATACAGGTGTATATGATTTAAACATCTAAGGAAGAAGAACAAGGAAGATTCCCATTTCCCATTGGCTGAACATTTCAGCTTGAAAAGTCTGAATCTGTATTAAGGTTCAGCTCTTACTTTTTCTGATATACAATTTCATAAAAAATACTCTCCTCATATTCCGTTCCACAACTAAACATCTGTATTTTGTGTGCCAGACACCAAAAGCAAATTGGCATCCTTAACTAAGTAACTGAATGCTAACTCTTCCACCTCCCTTTTTGTATTAAAAGGTCAGCTTGACTCTTTTCTAAGTGTAGTACTGATTACAATCCATTATTTTATTCCTAAAGACAAGACAAAGTACAACAAACTTTTTAAACAGCTATCTCAACCATTTAAAGCTTCACAACGGATTTTTGTGGAAACCAAAACCCAGAAATGAATAGGTAAGACAAAAGTTGAAATAATATAAATATTCCACTTTAGAATAACTAGATGAAGAGAACCCAATTAAACATGAGTCAAAAATATTACTCATTTATTAGTTGGAGGAAAATGATTCAAAGTTACATATCTCAGTGTGTGCAAAAGTTTTTAAATTCAAAGCTTATCAGTTCATTTGAAGGGGAAATTAGAGTCAGGAGTTTCAATCAATGAGATTACTGTATAATTAAGTATGTGGGAGGTCCTGCCTTATTTAAAGAACAAAATTCTGCATATTTAGCAATAGCATTTAGACTTATATACCACATTATAGTGCTTTCCAGCCCTCTCTAAGTAATTTACAGAGTCAGCCTATTGCCCCCAACAATCTGGGTCCTCATTTTACCGACCTCGGAAGGATGGAAATCTGAGTCAACCTGATGAGCCTGGTGAGATTTGAACTAACAAATTGCAGGCAGCCGGCAGCCAGCAGCCAGCAGAAGTAGCCTGCAGTACTGCTTTCTAACCACTGTGCCACTATATTATTTATACCAAAGTCTGATCTTCACAACACAGCTATGTGGAAGATTGTGCTAGCTTGTACAATGGGAGATTTCTGAGGATCCATGAAAGATAGTTGTCCTAAAAAGTGGACTAAACATATATTAATTCATGCCATTACTGTTGGAATAATGAATTCAGAATTGTATCAACAAAGTCTACAGGAATATATCAGGGTATCTGTCCATCAGCTGAAGCTCAAGAGAAAAGAAGTTATGCAACAAGGCAATGATCCAAAACATACATCATATAACCAAAGAATGATTAAAGTAAAAAAAAGAAAGTTAATGTTTTGATAAAGTTCAAACCCTATAGCAATGTTGTGGAAAGACTAGAAGACTATAGTGGTATGGCCAACTTTCAAAAGCAGCATCCTACACCATAGCCTACACTGCCCATCAGTTTAACATTAGTAGCAACTGCCTACATGGAAGACCAAAGCAAAGCTGGCAGGACAAATCAACCAAGACATGAAAATTATCTAGTTGGACCTAGTTGCTACACCTGATCTTGTGAAATGGCATTTGTTGATCCACAAAGTGGACCTGCAGGAACACTAGAGTAAGGATTGCATTGAAGTGATACAAATATGTGAGTATATGTTATGTTTCTGCACCTAACCAGCATAGTTCTACATTTCTCTCTGTTTGCTTAATTCCTGGTCTCTCTACCCCAAAAATCAATGCCTTACATTTTTAGAAAACTCAGAATTTTATGTTCTATATTGCAAAGACTGGCAATCACTTATCTTAGATACTTCCTCCCTTTCTTTCCTCAAAACCTCACCCTATAAGTATCAGTAATTTTAGACACAGATGGCCTTTTATCTGAATTTCACTGGAATGAGACCACTTCCAGTGATGCAAATAAGAATCAAGAGAGTAAATTCTTATCTAACAAAAATTCTATATAAAACTACATATAAAGAACATGGGTACATGTTCATGGGAACATGGGAACATAATCTTCCAACTGAGGCTTTGTTAAAAAAATTCTATCTAAAGCTTTGTTTCAAATGCATTTCAATACATCTTTATTTAACAATTTAAGAAACGTACTTCACCAATGTTTCCTTGATGTATCATCATAAGAACAATTATAATATTTAGCATGTAACATTTTGGTTTAAGGTAGCAATTAAGGGGATTACATACATCTAATTTTAGAAGTTGAAAAGGATATTTTCAATCTACTAGATAGTTTGAATAAATACACATACAACATAAAGTTGATGTGAAAATTAGAACTAATAATATAACATCTTAGAAAAACATTTGGTAAAAACCACATTTGAACTACTGCAGTCAGTTCTGTATACTAGTGCTTGATATTGATATTGTAGAGTTCAAAAAGATGCAAAAATGAATATCAAAATAATCAAAGGGCTCTTATATTACAAAAGGTTACAACACTGAAGGATTAGAAAAAGAAAGAAAAGTGATTATGCAATTAAATATAATTATATACACATTTTTTTCTCTTTCTTATACTAGAATCTGGTGCACACAGTTAAATAGAATAGTAGAAGCTTTATATCTCAATAAAGGAAGCACTGCATCACTCTCCTTCAGTTATTAAATTTTGTACAAGAGTGAAAGCTTTAAAGATCATAAGACAAAATTGTGGAAGACTATTAATGGTTTAGTAGCTATCATTCGCAACAGGTATATATTAATTTCAGATTTGATGGTAGTATATCTTACTCTGTTTATGAACATGTGAAGAAAGCTTTTGTGTTCATACCCATAAGTTCCTAATTGGTCTGCAAACATCTCATTGATCACTACTGCAGTTTCCCCAAAATTTACATTAGTATGTATTTAGAGCAGTGGCTCTCAACTTTTTCTTCACCACAGACTCCCTTTAAATACCTTTTTGTGGTCATGAACTATGGCCATGGACTCCCAAAACTTAACTCAAGATTTAAATCATAACATTTCAAGCTTTTGTGGACCCCTTGTGGGCCCCCATGGGTCTGTGGACCACAGCTTGAGAATTTAAAGGACTGGGATTCGATTTTATCCAGTACTCAATGAATTTCATAACAATTACTTAAATAGCAGTAAACTATTTATAATAAACATTCAGCTTAACTGGGGTCTTGATTCTTCAACAGTCACTAAACAGGTGTGCTATTAATGTCTCTTCTGAGAAGCAAATTCCAAACCACTAGCCCACCATCAAAAAACCATTCACCTCTCTTACTGAATGCCTGACCCTCTTGCAATTCTGGGACATTAATTAATTAATTAATTAATGGCATTATTCATCTGCTTAGCCAGGAAGCTGTTATTGTTTTAAAATAAATTCTTAAAATGTCACATTATCCACTGATATCCACCTTTTAAGTAATCTGACATTATAGCCATCCGGTCCTAATTTCAAGTTAATATTGAAACATTGCTGTTAACATTTCACTTGCAATTACTTGTTTATTGGCGCAGGAGCAAAAGAGAGCAAAATATCCCTACGATTATTTCAAGCAGTATCAAATGGTATTCTGGACATTCTCCAGAAAATAGAAGAACTTGCTTTGATTGTAATATAACACTACGAGATTGGTATTAAAAATTATATGACAGGGGCAAGTAACAATTTCCTGACACTTTTGCAACAAAAAGTTCATACCTGTATCTCCCCCAGCAAAAAGACATTTGAAAATTGATGTTTTAAGCAGCCTTCTCTTACCTCTACCACCGCTTCACTCACAGCTTTCAGTGGTTGCTCTTCAAAAAACAAAAGCAAAGTACAAGTCAGGATCCTGACAAATACACTTCCTGTGGTGTCCCTCATTTGGCCATAGTTCTGAATTTTTTTTATCTCCTCCCTACTTTGTTGGTTCAGATATCAAGAGAAAAAAAAATTCAGGAAACTGAAATACCTAGTAATAATTGACTGAAGGGAAGAGTTGGTATTTAATAGGAACTCAGTAATACACAGGCTCACTGCTATCTCAATAACGTGAAAGGTAAACATTTTTCTTTCAAGCAAGTCAGAAGTATTTGCCTTATAAACACATGATTGAAGTGATATATTTCTTGTCCTGGGTTAATAAAAATGGCATATGGCCTATCTTCATTTATGTATCTAATAGCTTAATCTTGGATTTGATTATTTAAAACTAACATTTTAATGTTAACATTTTAACATTTAAAGTTTTAAGTAATGGATAATCTTCAGCTACTCATTAGAATGTGCCCAGTAACTATATATTTACAAACAACCAAATATAAGATGTATGGAATAATTTTACCAATTTAGGAGAGAATAAAAAAAATATAAAACATTGTATTTTAATTTCATTTCATTTCTGGAACAATTTTTACCCTTCAGGTAAACTACTGTATGTACCTTTCAGGGAAGAGCCATGCAAACAAGTCCAATTTAAAAAAATAGAAATCAGATCTCAGAAGAAATATTTTCAAAACATATTTTCAGTACCAGGGCATAATTCAGAGCTTCAAAACAATAATGAGGAACAACTCACAGATGCAATACTGAAACCATATGTTTATGACTTGAAATAAAAATTTATTTAAAGTTAGTGTTCTTCTTTGTAAAGCAAGTTTCTGTCTATTCACGCAAAATGTTCCAGGTTCTGCCTTTAGTAGCAGGAATTTTTAAGTGGTGAGTACTTTCAAAGGGTAGCACAAGTAATAAAAATAAATACGTTTAAAACCTGAAATTTCACTGCCAAAAACTTAAAGCAGCAGGACACATTAAATTCTAAAGCTGTTCAAAGTCATTGGGAGGCATATAAATTTATATACTACTAAATGGCTGAAATGAGGAACCACAGAGCAAAATGTTTTGAACGATGACACATCAAATGGGTTAACCCACACAATGCATCCAAAATCTGGGAGTCATGACTCTTGTGCAACTGAAATTTGGATAAATATCATCACATAGAGGTCACCTTCAACTTACAACCATTCATTTACTGACCGTTCAAAGTTATAACGGCACTGAAAAAAGTGACTCTTACAACCATTGCAGCATTCCCCATGGTCATGTGATCAAGACTCGGGCACTTGGCAAGTGGCATGTATTTATGACAGTTGCACTGTCCTGGGATCATGCGGTCATTACTTATAACCTTCCCAGCCAGCTTCCAACAAGCAAAGTCAATGGGGAAACTGGATTCACTTAATGACCACATGATTTATTTGACATCTGCAGGGATTCAATGAAGAACTATGGCAAAAAAAGTCACAAAATGAGGTGCAACTCACTGAACAACTGCATCGCTTAGCAACATAAATTTTGAGGTCAACTATTGTCATATGTCAAGGACTACCTGTAATGCAAAATGAAATAAAATATTCCCTGTGCTAATGTTTGACTGTTCAATATGGGTTATTTTCAAGGCAGATACATCAGAATGTATACCAACTTTCCCAACTTTTCAAGGCAGATAAATCTCTGAACGTATCCCAACCAGTAAATTAGAAGCTCTGTCATTATTGAAGACAGTGAGGAATCAGATAAGGGAATATCTCTGTAACAATGACCCAACAGGGCACGGCTTGTCTAGTATACTACTAAAACTCTCATTCTGGTAACCTTTAGCTGGGAGAAATGGTACCTCATTGGGCAACACATTTTGAACCAAAATACTTCAAATAGGCTAACTTATAGTGTTCAAAACTCATCTGGCAAATTTATTAAAACATTTTATGATACAGAAATTATAAACAGCTTATTTTCAAGGCAAATACATATCTGGATGTATTCCAGTTTTTGCACTGAAGGTAGTACATTAGAAACTCTGTTGATGCCTTCACCAATGACAGAGCTTCTAATGTACTTGCTTCTGATAAAGAAACATCTCAGAAAGGATGAGCCAAGTATGAACTACAACAACAACAACAACACCAACAACAAACCCGGAACAATAAAAGAAGCAGCCTGAAGAAAATATGGTACTTCATGACAGAAAAAACATTCAGTTTATACTAGAAAATCTCCTGGAAATTTAGCACATTAATTGTATTTAATGAAAATGTTTTAGTGCAAATTGTTTTGGGAAAAACCAATATTGGTGGCTGATAGTTTACCCTCTTCCCCTCCTTAATACAGTAGTAGCAATATTAGTAATATTGCAACTGGGAACAGAAAAAATGTTTTGAGTCCCTGGTCTACTAATTACTAGAAAAACAGCTATAATAATAAAAAAAGAGAGCAGGCGGTAATGCAATTCTACCCAAAAACTAGAAATGAACATATTAAATGCACAACAGAACATGTGCTAAAATGAGGAAGATGGGCTGTTCATAAATGAGAAAAATAAAAATAAAACAAAATATATATTTTATCTGTATGAACTGCATTTTCTTCTCACAGAATTTAATTTAATTATGCATCTTAATGTTATTCTTGGGAACGATTGAAGGCAAAAGAAGAAGGGGACGACAGAGAATGGAGTAGCTGGATGGAGTCACTGAAGCAGTTGGCGTGAGCTTAAATGGACTCCGGGGGATGGTAGAGGAAAGGAAGGCCTAGAGGAACTTTGTCCATGGGTCAGACATGACTTCACAACTAATAACAACAAATTTTATTTTAAAGCTAGATAAAGGTAAAGGTTCCCCTCGCACATATGTGCTAGTTGTTCCCAACTCTAGGAAGCGGTGCTCATCTTCATTTCTAAGCCGAAGAGCCAGTGCTGTCTGATGACGATTCCATGATCATGTGGCTGGCATGACTAAACACCAAACACACAAGGAGCGCTGTTATCTTCCCACCAAGGTGGTCCCTATTTTTCTACTTGCATTTTTTTACATGCTTTTGAACTGCTAGGTTGGCAGAAGTTGGGACAAGTAACAGAAGCTCACTCTGTTACGCAGCGCTAGGGATTCAAACTGCCAAACTGTTGACCTTTCTGATTAAACTCAGCGTCTTAGCCACTGAGCCACCGTGCCCTTGCTAGATAGTTAAGTAAATAACGCACATTTGAATATTTTTTTTAAAAAAACCCACTGTTTTCACTCTCTTTGAAACAACCTCTTTGTAGTTCTGAAACACAAAACCAACTGTTGTTTAATGATAACTAACATCCAAGTCAGAATCAAGGTCTTCCCAGTTGCAACGTATGTTTGTAACCGCCTGAACCATCAGAAAGAGTAAATGAACAAAAATCAATGCCTTAGAACAGTGGTACTGGAGACAATTTTTGAGACTACTTTGGACAACAAGAACAAATCATTCAATATTAGATGAAGTAAAACCAGACTACTCATTGGAAGGACTAATAATGAAGATATAGCTTAAGGATTTTGGACCCAAAATGCAAAAGCAAGAGTTACAGGAGAAGAATCGGATACTTTGAAAAATCGAAAGCAATAAAAAAACAAAGCCAGTGGAATACATGATCGTTGAATACTATCACTAATACTATTAGCGCACATTTACAAAAACTTAAAGAAGCAGTTACTGACAGGTAATCCTCGTGAACTGCTCTAATGAAGAATAAGCAACGAGTAAACAAAAACCTTCAACTTAATTCATTACCTGCCTTCAGTCTAAAACATTACTTTCCTCTACAATGTAAGGCAGGTGTATATTTGTACACATAACTATTTTATGTGTAAGGTAAACTAAATTGCACTTGTCCTATTGCCAGAGAAGTAATTTTTGCAGACAGCACATAATTTTTTTTTTAGTTCTGCATTCACAAAGTTGAATCTATCAGTTTCACAGTGTTCGATGAAGGGAGACATTTCATAGCAAGTTGATGCTCGGCAGATTTCTTCTAAGAAAAAAAAAAACTTGCTGGGAAGCACTATGGGAACTACTTTTCTAACTGAGTTAAGGTACCTCTACAGTGTACACCATTGGCAAAATATCCCAGGACAACACAATCTTTTATCCACCTAATAAAGGACCTACAGACTTGCTTCCCAGCAATGCCGAACTTAATACATGATAAAAAACACTCTCTATCCTTTTATATTTATGTTTCAGATGAACATTTTGATGCAATTTCACTTATTTCAAAATCTCTCCTCAGATTGGTGGGGATTTGCTCAAAAGACTAGGTAGAACTCTTTTTTCTTTTTCTGGATCATGTGACTTTACGTTATCTTAGAGAGACAGAAATCTAGAAAGACTTTTACGGATTGATGGAGCTGTGAGTTCCCTTACTCTTCTTGTGAAGTGACCACCAAGAAAGCAAGTTACTATTTTAACAGGAGCTTCCTATTAAAGGAAGCCAAAAAGAAACTACAGATAGTTCTCGCTTAATTACCATTCATTCAGCAACTGTTTGAAGTTGATCAACCCTCAAAGTGATCGCCACTGTAGCACTCCCAGAGTTACATGATCAAAATACAGGCCCCGTTGGTCTACATTTATGGCCACAGTATGCACTTCAACTCTGCCCATTCACCTATCTTCCCCCCATCTCTGCCACTACTCACCACTGCCTCCCCCAGCTAACTTTTACTGTCATTTCTTCCTGCCAATGACCCAGCACAGAGCAGTTGGGTAGCCTCAGGATACAAGCCCTGATCACAGCAGAGTGGTGGAGCTCATCTGCCATTGAGAACTCGCTGGGCCCAATCAGAGAGAAGGCAGCAGGATGGAGCCAGCGGGATTGGTAGGGGAGCAGAACCAGGCTGGAAAAGATTAGAAAACTATTTCCAAAGAGTTTGAATTCTATCATTGGTTAGATCATGTACAAATGGAGATAATTCGACACCATCGATACCCTTTTCAGAATGATTGACCAACCAAAATCACACAAACAGCTGGCATGTCATATTTCAGGAAGTCTCAAGAATCCCAGTATAACATCTAGGAACTAAAAACCTCCCTTTCATTAACAAATGTCAGCATTCATGAGACAAGCATTAAGAGAACCGTGTATAATAATAATAATGGTGTGTGTATATGTGTGTGTGTGATGTTTGAAGGAGAAAAAGACATTACAGGTAGTCTTCAACTTATAACCATTCATTTAACAAGCATTTAAGTTACAATGACACTGAAAAAAGTAATTTACAACTGGTCCTCCCACTATGATCATTGCAGCATCCCCACGGTCATATGATTCAAATTCAGGCACTAGGCAACTGGCATGTATTTATGATAGTTTCGATGTCCTGGAATCGTGTGTTCGCTATTTGCAAACTTCTCAGCCAGTTTCTGATAAGCAAAGTCAATAGTGGTAGCTGAATTCACTTAATGACTGCACAATTCACTTCCTAACTGGAATGATTCACTTAACGATGGCAAAAAAGGTCATAAAATAGGATGCAACTCAATTAACAATTGCCTTGAACAGCAATTGAAGTTCTGATCCCAACTGCGTCTTAGAGGAGAGCTACTATGTATGCAAAGTGCAGGACAGTGACTCTCTCATAAGCAAAGACCAATACCAGATGAACTTTCACTGAACTTTCACTGATGCTGGCAACTGCAAGTGGAAAGCCACAGGGTTTAATTTGTTTAATCTCTGGGAAGGGACCAATAAACTTTGAATCAGGTTTTTTGAGATCCTGTAGATGTTTAAAAAAAAAACTTAGAAAGTTATACCAAATCCCCTTCTGCAATTTTAGCAGCTCTTATCCTGTGTGCATCTGCTGCATTTTAGTAGACAGTCATGTTATATCAAGTTGCTCCTTTAAAAGGCATTATTGGGCCACTTGCCTCTTATGCAGAAACCAAGATGTTTGGGAAATGGGCATTTATGAGTGGTAGAGAGCAGCACATGAGGTGATAGATGAAAGTTATCTTAAATTTGGACATACTGAAAGAAAACGTATTGTTATAAGCAAATCCTACAAGGGATAGAATTTCCATTCCGTTTGTCTTGTTGATTAAGAAGCATCTTTATTGCTGCAACGATCTTCTCCGTTTCTCCATTTAACACTGGATGATGCATATATGACAAATGAATGTTAACATTTAATGTGGAAAAGGTCCTTCCAAAATGTGGATGTTCTTCTGTTCAAAATGATGTGATTGACCAATTCTCTATAACTAAACCTATAGTTCAAAAGAAGCTAAACTGGGCTGATTGAAGGCTCTTGAAAGGAATGATATAGGTCAGTTTCATAACTATCAAATTGTTGGTCAATACTTGCACTGGGGTAAGTTGGTAATAAAATCTAGTAGTGATCTGTTGTCCCAGGGCCATGACAGTGTCTTTAAAAATTGCAGCTTCTTAGGAACTGGCTTTGCTCTACAGCAGGCACGACAAGAAGAAACACAACCCTTAACATCTGCCATTACCCTTAGAGATAAGAAGTCCCTAAAAACTTGAAGTTTAAACACCCCCCTCATTGTCCTCTTTTGATGTTGTGGCAGTGTTGTAGTACTTGCTCTCTCAGAGCAGCATTTCTCAACTTTGGCGACTTTAAGATGTTTGGACTTCAACTCCCAGAAGCTGGCTGGGGAATTCTGGGAGTTGAAGTCCAAACATCTTAAAGGTGCCAAGGTTGAGAAACACTGTCTTAGAGGAAGGGGACTGTACAACCAACCATTGTGTAAAGGTGCCCTTCCTCTACACCAGGGGTGTCAAACTCGACCGTGTTGCGGGCCGGATTGTGAGGTATCGTGTGGCTTTTTTGCCTTTGAGGAACCAAAGTGGGTGTGGCCTCCGTAGGCCAGACAGTTTGACAGGCCTGCTCTACAGTAAAAGGTGAAAAATTGTCTTGTTGGGCTCCCTGAGGGTTGTCCATCCAAGCCCTAGCATAGAGATCATACTGCTGCTATGTTCAAATCTGTCATAAGAGATCAAAAGTCTCTGCTCCTAAACTTTCAAGGAGGTATGACTTAGAATTGACTCAGAAGTTACTGGGCTGCAGCATGATTTGGGGGTATGCACAACTCATTTGTCAAGAGGTGATAGAACTGGGCATTTTGCAAAACCTCTAAATTCTTATGGCCTCTGTGAATATGTATTGTGTAGCCAGCTCCTTCCAGAAAGTGCCTCCATTGCTGGAAAGCAATTTTCACTGCAAGCAGCTCCTTGTTGAAAATATCATGGTTCATTTTTGCTAGAAGAATCCCAGAGAAAAGGCACCCAGCAGTAGATCTGACCCCTGCTTTTTTCTCTCTTTGAAATATATCTGCTCTTACTGCAACATCTGAACTGACAGTTTGAACTATGGACAGGAGCTGGGTGCCTTAGAAGGATTTGTGAAGCAAAAAGTTCTTTTAACTCTTGAAACGCCTTTTGTTCTTGAATAGATTACAAGAATTGCCAAGTCCTTTTTAAAAAGTTGAGACATAGTCGGCAAATTTAGGAATGAACTTCCAGTAGGACTTAGCAAAGCCCAGAAAACACTGCACATATAATCTGTGTGTATATACCTATGTGTCGTACCTTTGCAAGATCTATTTATGTGCTTTCAGTTGAGATCCTATACCCCAAATAGTCCAATTGAGGCAGGTCAAATGCACAAAAACTTGGCAAAAAGCTTGCTTTCACAGAGCCTTTGTAAGACGTTTTGACATGCAACTCCTTCAAGGAGGGATTTTCAGAATAAACCAAGATCTTAATAGTTTCTTCCCTGTCTCAACTGTTCTAACTTGCCATCTATTATTGCACATTACTGAACCAAGTTTTCCAAATTATTTGAGGAGTCTTGCCCCATCAGTTCATATCTCAGATCTTCAGCAAGCCCTTCTCTGAACTGGTCTCTCAGAGATTTTTCCATCCCACGTACTGCATCCTACACCTCTGGCAAATAATTTAAAATCTAAAAAGTGTCAACTCATTCTTCTCTATTATTCTTTCTTAATTCACTGTGAGTCTTCATACCAGATCTTCAATGTATCTTTTGAACTTTTGAGGAAGTCTTGGTTTGTTCAGCAGCAGGTTGTAATCAGTGTGGCTCATTTAGCTGCTCCTTCCGTTAGCAAACTCAGCCCAAAAGTTATCTTGGTCCAATCTGTGGGAAATTTCACTGGTCTGTCAACCATAAACAGTTCACACTGAGTAATTTTGGTTCCAGCTGTTATGTTAGCTGCATCATGGCATTCTGTAAACTGGTAATTTTCATATCTACTTGCTGCTGATGTTGTAACAACAGTCAGCTAAACAATGTGATTGACAGATAGTGGAGTACCCTGGGATTAGAGGCCATTACTAAAAATCAAGGGGGGGGGGAGGATCTTCTGTCTCTAAAATGAGAGGAAGAGATCTGCAAGACTGATGTCAAACCTTCAAAGTAGGTTTGAACCAAAGTAGTCTAAATAAGAAACCAAAACCATGACACTGAATACTACCTGTACTACAGGTAGATCTTGACTTATGACCATAATTAAGCTTATGGACTTACGACCTTTTATGATATTGCAATGAGTCATAAGTATGAAAAATGTCATGTCACTTTTTTCAGTGCCATTGTATCTTCAGACAGTCACAACTGTTTTGTAAATAATCTTTTTTTATTCATTCCTACTTCCCCAAACATTTCTAGCAGAAAAGCAGAATTTACACAAGCCAGTCCTTTAAATTATAAGTTCTGGTAGGTCTACACATTGATCCATTTCAATTCACAAGAAATATGTTACCCAAAATTGCACTAAACAAATTCCAATACTACCTTAGTCTCAAGATATAATATGTAAACGATGTTGATTTAATATAAAACCTGAACTATTACAGAATTCCAATAGTTTACAGTAATTAGATTCTAAGTCTGAGACTTATACCCTAAAATGTAATTAATTAAGAGAATTAAAATAAAAGGATCTTGCAGGAAAACGTTTATTGGACAGTAATCTTGAAATAAATAATTTCAATATAATTATTTTACTCCAGTGACAGCAAAACCATGCATATGAAGCAATAATAGTTTGTACAATGTACAATGGGAAAATTAAACTTGTGTGTAGCAATGGGACTAAAGGTATAAGACTGTTACCATCATCCCTTTCAGATAATAATGTAAATATTAGACTTACTCTGGCCAGCTATGCTCATTATTTCCCAGACAAAAGGAAGTATATTAAGATCAAAATCTGAAAGGAGGTCATGCTGAATTAATAATTCATACCTAAAGACCATTAATTTGGGCCCCTAATGTTTTGCCAGTAGACATTTTATTCATGGAGCTTTGGAGTCATTGGAAATAGGAGTGCAACAATGTTCCAATACTCACAATATGTTTTAGTTTATCTTAATTTGAATGCAAACTTTCCCAGACTAAGAATGTAGCCCATCCTTCCTCCCATCCTCATTGTTTGAAAATTTCTATAGTTCCTGGGATTATCCAACAACGTAAGCATTTCAGATTTCAGAAATTGTTGGAGTGTGTGTGTGTGCGCGCCTTTAAGTCCAAACTCAGCAGTAAGCAACACACATCAAGGTAAAAATCTGCTTCTTCAGGTTTCAGATTACAATTAAATTTTGACAGTTGGTGAAACAATAGAAGTAGTATATTGAGGATTAGCTCAATTTCCTACACTGAGTAGTCCAAAATTCTGACATGCTTTATTCTGCCAGTTTTGGCTTCATTTCAAGTTACCTTCCTCGAGATACTATAGTGTATCAATACTTGGCACTATACTGAATCAAGTCAGACATAGGTCATTCCTAGTGGTAAAGAGAGGTGGCATTTTCGTTATGTTTTCTCCTATCTCTGTGCACCAAAGCCTTTTCTGATTAGAATTTCGTCCACAGATGGAATGAGCTCTTCTTTTCAAGTAGGACTCAAGCCATGAACAGATTTCTAGCTAAAGCAGTAGTGAAATCTTTAAATCCTTATGTTGTTAAATCTCTGTGTTGATAATGTTTAGAAATAAAGTAAATTTTCGTTTGACTATAAATCTTTAGCATCGCAATAATTTTGTAAAAAGAAACAAAAACAAATATTGTTACTACATTAAACAAAATACGTTGGTTAATTGGTTAATAGCTTCCTTATGAGCAACACAAACTACCACAATAAGCATGCCCACTTTCAAATTCTCCAGAATTCAGTGCAGTAATTGTACTCTACTACAGTAAAGTCAATTATTTTGTCTGGCATTTGTTTGTTTTTAGAACAAAAGCTGGGGACCTGTACAGTGCAAAGAATAAGTAACTAAATATACAACCTGCCTAGATGGACAGAAAGCAGGAAGGTTTTTGACTAATATATCATTTTGCCTGATGAAATGTTCTGAACAACATAAACTCTGAACACTCTTGCACAATATTTTGGTTCATCCCACTATAACTGTTTTCTTACTATAGAGTTCAAATACACTATGAAAATGTCACCATTTTCATCTTAACCATTTATAGCTTTTCTAATCAAAAGCTTTTCCAGTCTCTTTCAGAAATTGTTTTTTACATTAGTACCAATACCTGTTTTGTGGATTACAAATAGGTGAGTCAAAGGCCAACTGATGCACAGATTCCATTTAGCATATTCATATTATGCCAATTTCACAAATATGCACAATACACCATAATTGTTGGATCACCATAAACCTACATGTACTCTTCTGGTTTAAATGTTGTGGTCTATTTAAAGTACAGATTGCTATGGAATAGCTGTTTCTGATTCTCTATAAACTAGTATATCACAATTAATAGGAATAAGCAATCCACAACCATTCCTTAGCCAATAAACTATAGTTTAATGAATCATGAAATGTAAATTAGACCACATGACATTGTAGCAGAATTCAATTTCCTAAAACGCTTAAGATTTACTTAAAGAGAGGGAAAAAGCTGTTTCTAACATTTGCAGATGTGAAGATGCACTTGAAAATAGGCAGTTAAATTCCAAGAAAACTCAGGATCAAAATAGGAACTATGACCCTATTTATAAGTGGCTTAGGAAATAAGTGCATTACTTTGTTTTTCTCTGCAATCAGAGACAGCACAACTATTTCTTCAATAGCAAAAAAGATTTTATTTGAATTATGTCAAATAAAATCACTTAAATATTGCATTACATTCATAATATCCTAGCATCACTTTCAAATGAGAGATAAATTATCTTCAGGTGAAAAAGGAGATTTTTTTTTTTATAGTTATCAAAAAACCTTTACATAGAAGCAAATTCTATATTAAACAGGAACACAGTTTATCTTAAGAAGTCTGGTCCAGGTAAAAATAGGAACCTATGGCATTACATTAACAATCATTTACAGCATTCCATTTGTGTGCACTGATTCTGTGACCCCAGATGAGGTGGACAGATTGCTGGGTGGCCTTAATGCCACCACTTGCCTTCTAGATCCATGTC
>JAEANM010000709.1:0-13724 GCA_017656035.1 Myanophis thanlyinensis
CTTATTAATGTTCATTAGTGAGAAAACTTGCTCACAAAGGTAGGTAGTCCCAAACATGGACAACATTTTTGCAGCCAGTGCTGTCAATGCAGGATAGCCTGGTAGGAGATACTTGTAAAATGTGTCCAAGCCCACAGAGACAAATTTGTCCCTCAATTCTACATCACACTGCACGAAGAATGGTGTTGGTGACCTTGGGGATCCGACTAGGAAGAGTCCCAAGCCCCAGTGCTGAAAGTAAACTCCTCTAGAAGCTGCCCCGCTGATGGAAACCACCGGCGAGCAGGAAGAATCCAACAAACCCGGTTGGGAATCGAGGTAGGGCTGGAGACGTATGGGTGAGTCGTTTATACCGGCGAAGTCAGGTTTTTGGTGAACTGGTCTGGGGTGGGTGGGAACTCAACTTCTGCCTTTTCTCCAGGCGGACCCCTCCTTCGAGAGAACCCACGCTGGTCCCCCTGCCTGGGCCGGTGGGAGATGGCGATCACGGTGCGCTCAGATCGGAATGCGCCGCTTGGCCCTTGCTCAGCCCCATCCCACTCCCTGCCTTTCGCTGTCCCCTCCCCGCGCTCCGCTTTGCCTGTCAAGGGGAAGCAGCCTCGCCGGCCGTCTCTCCCTCCTCCTCTCGCTCTCTTCCTCTGCTTGGGACGGGGCTTGCGAGCAAGCGCTCGCCCAGCCCAGCGAAGCCGGCTTTGCCCTGCGTACACTCTCTCTGCGCCTTCCGGGGCGCCCGGTGCACTGCGCTGGAGAAGGGGCCGACGCCCCAATGGCCGGGATCGTCAGGGCGCTTCTCGTTGTTTCTTCACCGCCAGGATGTTATGCCAGCTGGGGCTTTTCTTCATCTTGCTCTGCCCAGCCAACATCATTGGACTCTGGTAGTGAGTAGCAGGGAAGTCCGAGAGAGTTGCAGAGAACAACTGAACAGAGGCCCCAATCTCTTTGGAAGTTCCAGGCGCGGAGCTCGGGGAAACGAATGCACTTAGGGACGTTTTGAAAACCCGAGGGGGTGTGTGTGTGTGCGTGCGCAGGTGTGTGTGTGTGTCAAGGAAAGCTTCTAGAGAACTGGAAGGTTTTGAAGCTCGGC
Organism: Myanophis thanlyinensis; assembly: GCA_017656035.1. Taxonomy (NCBI): domain Eukaryota; kingdom Metazoa; phylum Chordata; class Lepidosauria; order Squamata; family Homalopsidae; genus Myanophis; species Myanophis thanlyinensis. The sequence continues at coordinate 1,085 of JAEANM010000709.1, forward strand.
GGGGCGAGAAGGGTTTTCAGACATTTCTGGGAACCAGAACCTTTCTCCAATTTGCGCCCCTAGCGGATAATATAGGAACCACCGATTTTAAAGAAAATTACAATAAAATCATTCTTTTTTTTAATAATGCAGATTTATCCCGCAGGCCCTACCGAATCCCCAGGCGGGCCGGATCCGGCCCGGGGGCCGTATGTTTGACACCCCTCGTCTAAGCATATTTACCCAAGTAGTATAACTGTACTAGCTGGATACCCATGCTTCACTACGAAACTATGTGATAGGGCTTGTCACTTAAAGCTTGAAAATTAATGAGTAGTTATGATCGGGCTTGAAAAATTGACACTAAAAGCTTGAAAATTAATGAGTCGTTAAAAAGGCACTATATTATTTCATTAGTGATGGTAAAATGAATTTCTGTTACAGATTAAGACATTATTGTAAGTGTAACAACAATAAAATAGATGGGCTGAAGCCCTTCAATCCCACCAGCACCCTTGGCTTTTTGGTCCATGTAGCCAGGCTTGCAGAGCATAGACCTGGATTACCAGGACCAGCCATACCAGGATTACCACCTGTCCTCTACCTCAAGGTTGGCACTCCAATCATGCTGTTACGCAATATAAGCCCTCCGAAACTGCAATGGCACCAGGCTTCAAGTGAAGACTCTGTACAAAAATGTAATCGAAGCCATGATTTTCACAGGCTTCAATCAGGGTGAAACCATTTTCATCCCCCAAATTCCTTTGATTCCATCAGACTACCACTTCGAGTTCAAATGTCTATAATTTCCTGTTAAGGTGTGCTATGCCATCACCATCAATAAGGCACAGGAACAGACTTTGAAAATGGCTGGTGTGAATCTGAGAATGGCTGCTGCTGAGGCCCTACTATGATACTGCCCATCCTGTGGCAGACCTGAATGCTGGCATAAATTTCCCTCCTTCACCTCTCTGGCTCCAAAAGACTTCATTTGGAAGCATTCATTGTACTTCTGGGCAGCAGAAAGAAAGTTCTCTGCCATTGGATGCTGGTGGGTGAGAAGGCTGTGTAAGGATTCAGGGCAGGGCTCAATGGGAGGGAGATGGACTTTACCGTCACTATTAGTCCAAGGCATTGATCTGTGATATCTTTTCATTGTATTTAGCTGTAGCTGCCTGATTAATGTAACGGTTATTAGATGCATACTTTTTTACAGCCTCTCTATTGACTTGGAGATTGACAATTTTTTTTGCAGCTTCCCTTACTTGCATTTTCCTAATCACATCTGTAAATCTTTTCCTGTGTTTTTTCCCTCTTTTCAATTTAACAGGTGTTACAGTAGAAGGAACAGGTTTGTCTGAACTGAGGTGGTCAGTATAAGAAGAGATTTGGGGCCGGGACACTATGCAGGAGAAATTCGGTTCACAATCCGTTGGCTCAGTGGTGGTCGGTGATTGAAACTCATAAGGGAATATTTCTCCTGTCACCTTGAGTCCAGAAGAAGTAGACATTTTCGTGAGGTAGTGACGTTTAGTACTGTAAGGAGCCCCAGACTGCTCCTGAGTGACAGTGTGGAACGTGCGCCAGTTTGAACTGAGGTAACGGAATATGAAGCAACTGGCAGTTTGAACACAATTCTTTTCAGATGGGGAAGAGGGAGTAGAATGTCTAACTCCTTAGCATCAGAACGTGTTAATTACTAATTATGAATTACTAATGATCTGATGGTCATTTTGAAAAATCCTTTCTTAGCGAGCACCTAGAAGCCAAGAGGAACATATGTGCCAAATTTCAGATTTGTAGGCTTTACGGTTCTGGAGACTTTGTGATGCTGTGTGAGTGGTATTTCGCTTATATATATATAATTATCTTTCTCATATTTTATACTACCTTTTCCTATTGGTACCCCTAATATTACCTTGTTTGTATGTTAACTTGTTTCTATCTACATGTTGCTTGTATGTTTGTATGTACATACACTGTTATATTACCTTGTTGTTTATATGTACATTAAGAACTTATGCACCAAAGACAAATTCCTAGCATCCAATCAAACTTGGCCCATAAAGTATTCTATTCTATTCTATTCTATAATAAAGTACAGTAACCTGGATTAAAAAGGTCTTTCCCTGTCAACAGTAAAACCCTAGGGAATGCCTTATAGAGTAAACGCATACTATACAAGTTTATATTTGCTCAGCCACATTTCCACGGGCTTTTTGTCAACAGACTGGGATATAAATTTTTGCTATAAGTAATTTTAATCAGTAGTTATTAATTTAATATTTATTTTTCCAGCCTTCATCTGGAATACATCTTATGACCAGAACATACGCTGATGCATCTGTACAGAAATATGTAAACAGTTCATATGCACATTCTCTGCGCACACAAGTCTAACAAGTAGAAAAGCTGGGCAGCATACAGAATGTTTTCATGTCTAATCGTATTTTGTGGGGATCATTTCAATTAACTATTCTATTCATTTTAATAAATCAGTTTCATATATTCCAAGGGACTACCAGTATCATATCCTCTGGAGGTATTTACAAATTGATTTATAATTAGATTTTCAATATTTTTTCCTCATGTTTACATCTAATACTATGAAGTATAATCAGTCAAAAGCTAAGCAGCTCAGATATCTGCACTAGAATGAAAATTTTCTGATAACATCTCATAATTCAGAAATATGTACAACAATATGGCACTGAAGCTACACAACAGATTGAAAATATAAATCATCTTCCCCAAATAGTAATCTATATGTGTGTCATATTACAATTTACAGTATATATAACAATCATGACCATGACGATCACACTGGGTGAGGAGCCTTACAATTATATCTAATATATCTAAAGGTGTCTGTTTAGGGAAGCTTCTACAGACAAAACAGGAACACAGTGTTATATGTGTATCATGCTATTATGTCATATGTGTATCATGTTGTTATGTTGCTATAATAAGAGTTCCTCCTAGAATACAGGGGGATTTACAGATGCATTGTTATGGTCTTATTTCTTAAGGTGACATTAGATCACATCACTAGGAGACATTTGTTTCTTCAAACAGAATTCATTACTAAGAAAAATTACCAGATTTAAGATTGGAAATTATTAGTGTTGTTTTTTTTAACACATCCAGGTAACAAAGTGGCTCCCCAAAATGCATGCTGATATCAGGAATGTGCCAAATAAAAGGTAATAAATTGACTTTTGCTGAGGGCAAGATCTAAACAGCAACCATAGAATGAACTGAAGTTGCAATTTTAAATCTAATTACTGTAATATGAGGGATTATTGACTGCTTAGAACCTGGATAGAAACAGTACATAAATCCAACCAAAGTGAATTACCTGCTTGGAGTTTTTGGACTGAAATAGCATTTAAACCAATTTATCCTAGCTGTAGCTTTGCATTCTCTTTGGGAGCAGAATAAAAGCTGCTTCCTGCATATTGTTCATTCTACTGAATTCCTCCTGCGCCAAAAATAATCAAATAGCAGGAACAGGAAAACAGAATAGCCCATACACACACTTCTGTAAGGCATGGTATCTATTGGTGTAATTTTACAAATATATATTACAAATATAATACCCATGTTTCTCCAAAAAGGCCAGGTCTTATTTTCTTTTGACCCCCCCAAAAATCAGCTAGGCCTTCTTTTTGGAGGGTTCTAATTATCACCTCAGCAGTGGCACCCACAACCCCTGAGCAGGGCTTTCTGGAAGACATTTGAAGGCAAAATGGAGACTGGAGCGATGCGTGCGAGTGGTCGCAGAAACAGCCACAGAAGGCGGCGAGGCAGATGTCAGGGTGTGCGAGGCCTGGTAAGTAGGGCAACTCCACCCCCCATCCCCATCCTAGCTTATTTTTTACCTGTGTGCCTCACCCCACTCCCTGCACCCCAGGGTGGGCAGGATCTTAATTAGGGCTAATTTTGTAGGTGGGGCTTAATTTCATTGCATGTGATACGGCTTCTTTTCAAGGTGGGTCGTCTTTTTGGAGAAACAGGGTATATATAAAATTATTTACATTATTTATTTAAATCTTGCCTTTATTATTTTACAAATAACCTAGCACATCTTCCTCCTCCTATTTTTTACAACAACTACCCTATGAGGTAAATTGGGCCGAGTGCTTGTAAACCGGCCCAAAGTCACCTGGCTGGCTAGCATGTCTAAGGTAAGACTAGAACTCATGGTCTCCTAATTTCTAGCCTGGTGCCTTAACCACTAGATCAAGCCGTCTCACATTAGCTTTATTTTTACTACTGCCATTTAACAATAATTTGAAAACAGTGATAAACATATTAATGTTCCAAGTAAATTTTGAACAATGTTAGGGTTGTCCAATAAAACAGGATTCATCTTATTTTTCACAACAATTGCACTTTTCTACCCAACTTCTTGTACAGAAGTTGTAGACTGCAGATTCTTGTAGATTTCCTTCCATTTAACACATATTAATTATAATCATAAATATTCTAAAAATGTTTTACATAATTATACATTTTGAAATAATAAAGAATATTTAGAATATTTCAATATTTCTATCAAAAATAAAACTGCAAGCAATATTACCAGTTTAGTAATTATGCTGCATTGTCCATCAAACGTTGACTTGGCTATATTTTGAAAATGAATACTGTCTAATAAAGTTCCATCTATATTTGTATTGGATTACAACACAACTGAATCAATTCTAAAATAGGAATACATTAGGGTTTTTATACTGTATATATCAATTATAGAGTAAGTACACAGTAAGTATGTATCTCCTACTGTATAACTGCAAAAAAAACAAACACCCCACAATGTATTCCTTTTATCCTGTAATCATTTTAACACTGATTCAACCTTTTTTATAGTCCAGCATAAATCCTGACAAACTTCATTATGCTTCATCTCAATTATTCTACATTTTCAATATTGGTAAGATACAATAACCTCACTCCAAATACATTTCATTTTTTAAAAAAATATTTTATAAGTCATTATAAAATAAAAACATAAAAAGAAACAAAAATTAATAAGCTAAGAAAGAATAATTTCAGTTTTTGCTCAAAATGGAAAACAATGAAATTTTGGTTTTAGGTTTACATTAGAATGATTATGTAGTTAGAGAAATGGCTTGAAATGTTTAGAAATGTAAGGCAAAAAGTTGAGGTTGTAACTCTCTTTCTTTATACTCTATTGCACTGAAAACAATTGGAAACCACTATGTTTTTCTAATTTTCTCTTTGTACCAGTGATGAAATGCAGCCTGGTCACACTGGATCTCCTGAACCATAGCAGCGATTTGAATTTGGCCTTGCCCACCCGCCTCTGCCCTTTCCTGCCCTATAGCAGCTTGCCCCCCCCCCCCTTACCTTAATCAGCGCAGATCAGCTATTTGGCACGCCTCCACAGCCTTCCTAGTCATCCGGGCTGCCTCTGGTGAGTGTAAATTATCTTTATACCGGCTGCGCGGTTGATGCACATGCACGGGCCACCGAACCAGTAGCAAAAGCAGTTGGATTCCACCACTGCTTTGTACCCTACCCAATACATTTCAAATGAAAAACTTATGAAATTCTTGCACATGTACTGTAGACTTTCCTGTTTCACCAGAAAATGTCCTATCGGGAACAACTAGCCTTGGCAAGTTTTTTTTTTTTACAGAATCTTCATTTCAGCCACATCTTACTGTATTGGATAAATTTCATAGTTACTATTTTTGCTTGCTTGCTGCACCTTTCCATCTCACTATAATTGGGCCTATTCTGATTTTCACAAGTACTTCTGCTAGCCTCTTTCTTGTGTCTAACCCAGACTTTTATCATTCTTTAGACTTCACTTCTTTACTACAATACACTGATAAGGCTATTGGCCTTAATGTAAAACTGAAGTTCTACCTCACTTCAAATGTGAAACTTTGTAAAAACTTCTCATTTTGAATAAACCTTTTCAGAGTGATCCAAATTATCCATTTTACATTCTAGACAACATTTGGAAAGGAATTTTATAGTTTCACATTGAAGATAGTTCAAAATGAAACCCTAGTCTTAATATATGTAGAAAATTCCAAACATACCAACTTCATGCACAATTTAGTGTGCTACTGAAGTCAGAACAGAATTCAGTGTGCTTCATGTCCAAGATAGCATAAATAATACTAGCTAGAAATTATTCAAGCATCAGAGAGTTTCCATATCAACAGAATTAATGTTTCTGCTTCATAGTTACAAACCATGAAGCCAAAGCAGGTATCAAAAATTAGATTTTTATTCAGCAAGCATATACCACTGATGCCTGTACCAACATTGGGCTAAATCTGAAGTACGCAGCCCATTAAAAGTCACAAATTACTGTGGCACCTATTTCATAGAAGACTGCATCACTCTTACAAAACCATGAAGGTGTGGATACGTATTTTTTTCTTTTTTGGAGGAAAAATAAAAAGAAGCATACACATAATAAGCATCACAGAGTTCAATACACCAATTTTAGTGACACGCCCACTGCCAAATCCCACCCATGGAAAAATGAAATACTTCAGATCTGCCACACATACACATTGAACATGAATTCAATAGCTGCTGTTGTCATCTCCAAGTTGATATCTCTTGAATAAATGTCTTTTGAGAACTAAAGAAGCAAAAACATATCTCTATCTATCTAGGGAGATTCCCAGTCATCCAGGTGATGGTTGTCCCAAAGGTGCTTTGTCAAAAGGCAACTGGACTTTTTCCTTGAAGACATTTTACTTCTTATCCAAGAAGTTTCTTCAGTTCTAACTGAATGATGGAGAATGGAAGGATTTATATTCCATGCAGTCATCTGTTTGCTAGCACTCTTTTGGAGAATTGTTAAGGCCACTTGGAAGTTCATTTGTGCCCTCAGGGTCACCTGGATAGTGCAAATGGGTGTGGAACCTTCTTGGGACTGCTGAAAGGACTCTGTTGCAGATAGAAGATAAGTGGTATTGTATCCCTCGCCTCTGTTGAGAAAGGGTTTTTCAATCTTAATATAGATAGCCATTGACTCTTCTTTCAAACCAGTAGTCCTCGCTGTCCAAAATATGGACTTTGTTTTGTTTGGTTTGAATGAGGGGTCAAAGAATTTACACCAAGAAATATAAATCCTTCCATTCTCCACCTTTCAGTCAGAATTGAAGAAACTTCTTGGATGAGAAGCGAAATGTCTTCAAGGAAAAACAAAGAAAGACCAGTTGCCTTTTGAAAAAGTACCTTTGGGATATCTCAATCTGCTAAAACTGAACAAGGCAATCTAACATCTTCCCTTAATCATATACAGCTCTCATTTAAAAATAAGCAATAATAACTCAGGAGTAAAGTTACAAACATCAATAGCAGATACGTTTATCTGAGCTGACATGCCTCTTTAAGCAGCATGCAACTCTCATTTTACTGTTTTTTTAAAATGCTATCATATTCAAAAGCTAAAAGAAAATATTTGTAGTCATTTTGTGGTTTAAAGTGCAGTTTCACAGTTTAAAAAGACTGTTACAGTTTCAGAAAGCTGTTACAAGTCATTGCCACAGTTGATTACTCCAGTAGTTTACAGTAGGCAATACATATAAACTATAATACTAGTAGAAACATCCACAACTATAGTTATAAGGAAAGATATATACATAAAGCAGAAAAGAAATGTGTACATAAATGTATGTAATCTTTTAGTGGGTGATGGAAAAAGGATGAAAAACTGTCTTACAGTTCCCAGATAGGAAAACCATCTGAATACCAAGCTTGGATTCCACTTCGTTAGCTTTTATTTCTTCTATAGGAAGAATATTAAATTTGGCACTTGTTACTAAGAAGTCCTAAGTACTTACAATAGTTTGCAATTGGACTTGGATTCTGAAAAATATGTATCCTTTTTCATTAAGCAGCTAAACACTGTAAAATCAAACTTTTAAAACTTAAACTAGTAATGTTTCTACTGTTTATTCATTGCAGGTAATATATTTGAAAGTCTTTAGCACCATTTAGCTATAATTAAGCAAATTCCATAGGTGTATATACCATTGTTATATTCTCTTTACACAACAGGTCATAAAACAATGTGAAAAATGGGTTATGATCTCTGAGTGTTTTTTTGGGTAGTATAGACAACTATTGAACCAAATGAAATCTGTATACAGACAACTTCAAATGTGAATCTGTCATGACACAAATGCACATTTGGTAGACATATTCTGACTATCAGCTTACCACAACCTTGCAGACAACAATTTGTACACAGGATAACAATCAACTGAACCTCATTCTTCCTTCTAACCTTAATGAACTATTGATACTTACAGGGCCATAAGTCTGAATTACTGTACAAATGGTGTCATACAATTCAATTCAAACCTTTATTGTCAATGCACATGTGTGTAGTGAAATTGAATGAGCCTCTATTGGTACAACCATACAAAGCACAGAAACACAGAATACATTCAAACACTGAATACATCTCCAGACTTAAAAACAAATCCCTAACCCCAGGAAATACTGGGGCTAGGCACATTTCCACATACAGTATATATATATATATATACATACATGGAGATATATATACATACACACATTATTCCACCGGTATGTACATATTGCACGTTGCACTAGCACTGTGAGTCTGTTATATTAAGTCTAGTCGTGGTGTTATGTGGCATTTAGAAGTCTGACGGCCCATGGCTAGAATCTATATTCTTTAGCCTGATTGTCCGGCTGGCTATGCTTCTATATCTCTTGCCCGATGGTAGAAGTATAAAGAAGTGTTGTCCTGGGTGAGAGTCATCCCTAAGGATTTTACTCACTCTGTTGAGATAGTGGGACCTGGCGATTTTCTCCCATGGGGTTATAGGCAGCCCATGATTTTTGTGCTACGCTCATTACCCTCTGTAGTGCCTTCTTGTCCGCAGTTGTTAAGCCAGTGTACCATACCGTGACACAGCATGTGAGGACACTTTCTGTTGTTGACCGGTAGAAGGAAGTCATGAGCTGCTATGCCACCTGTTTTTTCCATAAGACTCTAAGGAAATGGAGTCTTTGTTGGGCCTTCCTGACCATCTGGGATGTGTTAATTTTCCAGGTGAGGTTCTGGCTGAGATGCACTCCTAGGAATTTGAAGGAGGAAACCATCTCCATGCTGCCCCCCTTGATGTAGAGTGGGGCAGGTTCCTCCCTCTGTTTCCAGAAGTCCAACACCATCTCCTTAGTCTTGCTGGTGTTTAGGTGCAGGTTGTTTTCTGAGCACCAAGTAGTTAGCGTCTGGATTTCTTTCCTGTATGCTGTTTCATCCCCTCCTGTAATAAGGCTCAGCATGGTGGCATAGTCTGCGAACTTTATTACCATGTTGGATGGGTCTAAAGGTAGACAGTCGTGTGTGTACAGAGAGTACAGGTAGGGACTAAACACACAGCCCTGAGGAGACTGTGCTGAGCTTTAGGGAAGAGGATGTAAAGGATCCAGCCCTTACTGTTTAAAGAACAGTATACTTTATAGTACACTATAATACTTATAATACAATACTTTAAAGAACAGCAAAGTTCTGAATTCAAATTTCAGAACATATCTTTTTTAATGTGTGTTTGAGTCAACCTTGACTCCTATCAATCACTGGACAAGTCTCTGCAGTTTTCTTGGCAAGTATCAGAAATAGTTTGCCACTGTCTCCTTCCTAGAGCTGAAAGGTGATTGGCCCAACTGGTTTAGTGCCCAAGGCAGACTAGAACTCACAGTCTCCCAGTTTATAATCTAATGACTTAATTACTATACCAAACTGGCTTTCTATCCTTCTATTTAAACAAAGCTACATTCTGAAGACTTATACAGGTGTTCATTTTCATTTTTTCCAGGAAGTAAAATATGTGATGTTACTAGTAAAGGCAGAGAAACACAGAATGTAACAACTATTCAGACACTTCCTTTTTTCTGAATTAGGGAACATTATTGGGTATCTGGTTCATCGGTTTTCCTCTCTACGTTCTGCTAGGTAAAGAGGTGTCTCTGGAGATTATAGGAAAATGCATTATTTTATATCCTATATTTATGCCTTTGGTATTTGAGCCTTAACCTGTGAAGATGAGGAATGTCATGTGCACCTTTTCACATCCTACTTGCTCCCACTTAGACAGATAACACTAATCAGCAAACAGAGGAAAAAGATATTTGCAAAGTGCAAGATATTCTCAAAACAATATCTGATGATCAAGATCGAATCTGAAGGTCTGCACTAAATAATTTAGGACTTAGTTGTTGATTTAAAAAAACTTTATATGAATCTAAAATTTATATTCAGGTTTTGATTCACATTTCTTAAATGTAAAGAAAAATATTTTTTCATTTGGACTGTATTGTGCTTCAGATTGAAAAGAAAAACTTTAAAACACACAGGACCACTAACACAGAACCTGTCAGAAACTCTTCAAAGTAGCCACAACTTTTCCTAGGATTACGTTTCCTAGGATCATGTCCTCTACAATTACACAAGGAAAAGATGCATTTCATTTAAGGAATTGCCAGGAAGTGCTGAATACATACTCACTCATCGTCCACAAAATCTTTTATTTACTGCTGAAGTGGTTCACACAGAATAAAACAGACTCGTGTGTCTGTATTTCAAAGAATATATATTAGGGATATAAGTATATTAAAATCATAAATATTTTAAATATGCTAAATCTTAAATAATTCTTCCTTCTACTGCAAACCTATTTCATTCTTCAAATAATAATATTTTATAATATTGGATTACTGCACTATTATATACAGAAGGATATATCAATCTCTGCTAATTAATGTTTGAACTACTTCAGTTACATTTCAGAGGCACCATTAACCCTGCCAATAGAAGGCTCCCTTCATCATTTAAAGCCAACAGTGGCATATTGTTCCTCTTTTTTTTTTCAAGAAGCTGAAGGACTCTCTAAGACAAGACACAGAATAAATATATGCAGAGGAAATATAAGTGATGGGAAATCAGTTTGTGAATTTTGAAAATATTTGTATAGCTGTTTCATGGAACAGCTCAGGGCAAAATAAATGCTTGGTCTCATTTTATCTTCACATAACTCTAAGGGAGTCAACTGAGAGAATGATTGCCATGGAATATCTAGTAAACTATGTAACTGAGTGAGATAGGTCAAATTTCAGATTCCTATTATATTTTACAGAGCTACATGAAAACAAATGTAACTAGATACAACTCCAGCTATACAGATTGGTTGAACTGTTTATAGTAATGACCCTGTACTCCATCTATGTTTTATCTTAAGTGTCACATACTCTATCTATGCTGCTCATGAACACCTCTCATTTATTTGTTGATATCAAGACATAAAGCCTGCTCAAATCACTTTTACCAGTTAAGCTCAAATGAATCTGTTAAATATATAATAATGTATACTCTGAATTACAATATTAGAAAATATTTTGTATGTGGCATCGAGGTCTTGCAAGAACTTAAAATTCCTGGCACAAGAAAGTGATAAAAATAAACAGAAATGGCTATCATTTCATAGCCATCCTAAGGAAATCATTAGATATATTGAGCTGGCGTATTACCAGTATAATTGCTACCAGGATAACATATGCATATTCCTGGAAATGATATGCAATACTCTGATTAGAAGAATGACAGTTTAATCTCTAGGAATACACATCAATGTGCAAAATACTCATACATGAGAAGTTTATTAATTTCAATTTAACCTGGAAACTGTTAATGGAGAATAAATCTGTACGTTGCTTGCCACCACATCCAAGATTTCAATCCTCTTAAAAATAAGAATTCTTGATGCTTTAACTGTGATTTTTATTTATATTGTATAGATTTCTCAGCTAATCTAAAATTTGACTTTAATAACAGTTAAATATAACAGTTTTGAAAGTGCTAAAATGTTAAACTGTTGTGAAACTATCTTTATCTTGATTTCAATCCGAGGTGATATATAAGAATTAATGTGTTTTTCCCCAATGGAATAGTTTATCTTATATTACTCTTCAGATTTTTCCACATAATATCTATATTCTATGTATTTTCTTCTCTCTTCTTTTAAAATATTTTTACAAGAAAATCACGATAATATTCTTAAATCTTCTATTTGCAAAATAGTATAATCCACAAGTGAGCCATCATTACACCTCTTTGCCGTAGGTTTGGTTGTTCCTGTCTAATTATTGTTATAAATATTTGAAAATAGCTATCCAAAATGCTCTCCGTTCCATGAAAACTTAATTCCTAAATCCAAAAACCTTTAGAGCCATTAATAAAGTCTATCGTTCTAAAAAGTGTTACAGTTTCCTAAAAATCAAATTGTTTTATTCAGGAGTATTTGCTCTGTTGAGATACTTAGTTTCTGTTACCGTTTTCATATCAGGCAATATATAAAACTATGGTCTGTTGAAATCTTACCTATGCTACAGCAGCAAAATTCTTCTGCCCAATATTTTCACATCTTGAATCATTCATCTATCAAGGAGAAATATGCAGTAAAGAATTCCAAACATTAGTGTATCCATCTAAATTTAAATATGTTTGTGTGAATCCCTATACTGTAAGTTACCTGATTAATGATACCATAAAGAAAAAAAAATGAAATATAGAGTAAAATACCAAAATTTAGAAGGGCAACAATTGTGTGTGTATGTCTGTGTGTATATCAGT
>JAEANM010000709.1:13734-32942 GCA_017656035.1 Myanophis thanlyinensis
GTACCCAGTAAACTGCCTTTGACGATTTGAAAAGTACAGTTCTCCCCTGTATTACTTACTTGTACAACAGATTATGTGTATTATTTACTTTCCCCATGTATTAAAACTAAATTTACTACAGTACCCTGCTTTGCAAACTGCAAAACAAGCCAAAATCATACACCCTTGCCTGGGTCTTTAATGGAGAACACTGGGTGCAATAGAAAGTTTAGAAACTAGAGAAGGAACAGGAGGAGACAAAGTACATTCCATCCATATACCTTACCTCCAATAAATTACATAATTTCAAGATCACCTGAACTCCTTAAAATTGGCTAGTGGGCACCATGGGCAGCACGAAAGGCCACTGCATACCGAGAAACGTACAGAGGGTCGAAAGGTCTGATCCCAGTACGGAGAGTTTTTTTATTTTTTTTAAAGGCATGGGCTATGATATGTATGCTTCACGCTCAGGTACGCCGTCTCAGCTTTAATGCTAATAATAATTATGAAATAATCATCGAAGAGATCAGGCCATCTCCCCAAGGGGAGGAAGAGCTGGAGGCCAACAATTGCCCGGGACTACTACTTCCACAGTACAGTATCCTGCTTTACAGGAACGATATTCCCCACCCCCTCCACTTTTCCCAACCAGGCGCTGCCAGGGTGACCTCATTCCCTCCGCGGCCTTCTTCGGGTCGGCCAAGTCATTCCTGCTCCAGGCTTCCCACTCGACTCCAGCCCGGGTTCCTTTTCGGGGGGCCAGTGGCGTCTCCCAACTCCGCGTTCACTGGCTACGCCGTTTTCATGTGACCGCCGAACAAAACCTTCCTCAGCGCAGCAGCTCTTTGTGCCCGGCCCAGTCCCGGCCCGCAACAGATTTGTGAGAGGAAAGCAAACGGGGCCGGAGACTCCCTCGCCTTTTCCATACCCCGAAGTCTTAAAAAGACCGGCCTAGTTCCCAAGCCACCCTCTGCCAAGCCGTCGTTCCCCTCCCCCCGGCTCTCGGCTACTTACCTCCAACGGCCCAAGCCCGGCCTGGTCGAGCCCCTTTGCCGCACCAGCGGCAGCCGCCATGTTCTCTGATGCGACAGGATGGAGTCAAGACCCCCCCTCCTTCTCCCCCACTCTGCCTCCTCCCTTTCGCGCGCGCATTCCATTCCAACCTCTTTTCGGTCCAGGCTACCCGCGCGAGGTTCCCTCCCTCCGCCTCGCCCCCGCCCCCCCCCGCACACCTCTCCCTCTCCCCCCCCACCCACCTCCCCCGCCCTCGTTGAAAACAACAACAATAATAACCATAACGGAAAACTCACGGGCTCGAACAGGGCGTGCGTCAGGCGGAATGGGGGAGTTGCGTGAAGCGTCATGACGACATCACGCCACCTCGCCTTGGATTCCCCCCTCATCAAGTACGTCCTCCGCCCTACTTTGCCCGGTAGGACGCATGTGCGGAGGAGCCTCTCAGCTCCCAGAAAAATGTTCCTTCCCTGGACAGTTGGAGGAAGGCTTCTCAGTTCACCTCGGCCGCAGAAGAGGCGCTCGGCTTATGGATTCCTTCGCCTTATGGCAGTGTTTCCCAACCTCAACAAATTTAAAAGGCTTGGACTTCAATTCCCAGAATTCCCCTCAACAAATTTAAGTGGCTTGGACTTCAATTCCCAGAATTCCCCAGCCAGTGTTGGGGAATTCTGGGAGTTGAAGTCCAAGCCTCTTAAATTTGTTGAGGTTGGGAAACACTGCCTTATAGATTCTACTGCTGAGCTAGACATGTCTTGTCCCAAAGGTGCTTTTTCAAGAGGCAACTGGACTGTCTGGTTTTTCTATGAAAAACATTTTTCTTCTCATCCAAGAAGCTTCTTCAACTCCAAGAAAAACCAGAAAGTCCGGTTGCCTCTTGAAAAAGCACCTTTGGGACAACCATGACCTAGATGACCTGAGAATCTCCATAGACGGATCCATGTCTTGGTTCTATTCTGGATATTTAAGTTTGGGGTCATTGGCCTAGCTAGCTGGTGGCTCATCTGCCCCCTCTGTTCCATGAGGTTTTCCTTTAAAAAGGTTTAGGAAGGTGATATATTAATTGTGTTCTAGAATGGTGGGTGGATTTTTTTGTACACAAATATTAAAAATGAAGGAATAGAAAAGTCAGCCCCCCTCCCATCCACACCACCAATTAAACGATGTGCTTTGTTTTCTTTAATTTCAATATGGATGTAAATGTCTTTTTTGAGCTTTTGCTCTTATATTAGTTCTGAGTGCAAGCAATGTGATGCCTGAGAATATCTGGCCCCTGTGTCCATGGACTTATTGTTTATTTTTGATGCCTTTGAATCAGGTTTTGACTTTCAGCAACTGCCTGAATAAGTCCCTGGGGTTCATTGGAAAGAGCTGAAGAAGCTTCTTGGATGAGAAGTGAAACATCTTCAAAGAGGAACCAGAAAGTCCGGTTGCCTCTTGAAAAAGCATCTTTGGGACAATCATGATCTGGATAACTAAGAATCTCCGTAGACATTTTCTTGAAAAGGTTTTTCCAAAGTGGCTTGCCATTGTCTCCTTTCTAGGGTTGAGAATGAGTGACTGGCCCAAAGTCACTCAGATGGTTTTGTGCCTAAGGCAGAGCTAGAGCTCCCACTCTTCTAGTTTCTTCTTGCCACATGCCTTAACAACTAGAGCAAACTGACTCTCTTAAATTTATTTATGCCTGGGAAGCCTTTTCCCTAGATGGTCAAAAGTGCTTCTGCATGAAATACTATTATCCGTATTCCCTCAGAATATATGCAGGTAGTCCTCGAATTACGACCACAGTTGAGCCCAAAATTTTTATTGCTAAATGAAACATTTGTTAAGTGAGTTTGACCCATTTTACGACACAGTCGCAGTTGTTAAGTCAATCGTTGCATTTGTTAAGTTAGTAACATGACAGTTAAGTGAATCGGACTTCCTCATTGACTTCCCTTGTCAGAAGATCGCAAAAGCTGATCACGTGACCCCAAGACGCTGCAATTGTTATAAATATGAACTAATTGACAAGCATCTGAATTTTGAATATGTGACCATGAGGATACTGCAACAGTCATCAGTGTGAAAAATGGTCATAAATCACTTTTTCACAGTAACTTTGAGCAGTTACTAACTGAACTATTGTAAATTGAGGACTACCTGTATTTAGATTTCATATGTACAGAGAAACACTCAAAGGACATACAAAATAGGCATTTGGAAGAACGTTTTGAACTATTCATAGATGTGTCCTAATTATAATAAATTACCAACAGTTTATACTGTATGTTTGCCTGTGATTAACTTGATTTTCTGAGGAAGTTAAGAAAATAATGTTTCCTTCAATCCTCAGCAAAATAAGTTTTATATAACTTTGAAGAACTTAAATAAACATTATTTGTAAATAAGCATCAAAGGGGTGATTGGAATGTTGAATGCCCCACCACCATGGGTGCTTGCAGATGAAAGCCAGAGGGAGGTGTACATTATAATATTTCCATATATCATTGCAGCATGTATGCGATTACGTCACTGCATACATATTATCAATATGATTTGCTGTATTTTGCCTATTCTACAGGTTTAAAGTTCTTATTTTAATGCTGTTGTATAATCAGAGGCCCTGGAATAACAAATGATGAAATAAAGATTCCTGTGAAGTCAGAGATGATGTGCACAGGAGCTTTAAAAAACCACTTGTTTGGACACAATAAATACTTCCAACTTCAAATATAACTTAGATTGATGCTGTCAAATCAATAAAACTTTATGCATTGTCCCAGCACTGTGAGAATTATAGCAGCACTGTTTCTTCCCATTCTTCCTGGGTAAGAAACATATTTTTCAAACTATAGGGACAGAAGTGTATAAAGTGGATTTTCTGAACACAATAGGGAAGGAAAGACCTGGAATGATGCTTCTATGTGGATGAACTGTCTTCTATATCCACACATTGCCAAGAGAATAAATGTTTCTGAGTGGGATTAAATACTATATGTGGGGCACTGGACCTTCCTTAGCAGAACTACAGAGGGTTTCTACAAATACCATTACATATTTATTAGGATGATTTGTACTCCACTATTGGAGACCCAAGATGTCTTACACAAAGTCAATAAAGCAATTCATTATCTAGCAATGGATGCAGTACAATCTGGAAAATGAAGAAGCAGCAGATGATCATTCATTTAATTTAAATGGCATGAGAACACCATAAAAACAGCAACTCAGCAGTTAGACACCTTCTGAAATAAAAAGAAATTTAAAAGGCAGCAAAGAGACAGTGAAGGCCAGCTGTTCCTTGGACGGCAATTAGATCCAGCCGCTATGAAGATCCCACATGCTAGCCAAATATACCTCCATAACCAGAGGGTAAAACAAAGCAGCCTAACCAACCTTTTTATATACCTTTGTAAATGTAGTAGTCATTAAATGAATGATATGGTCATTAAGCGAACTCATTATTTGCTATGCCACAGTTTTGCTGAAAATTGAGAGGAACTTCTGGTTTTTTTAGTAAAACTCTCATAAAATGCAGTCATGTAACCACCGGACACTAAAAATGACTGTAAATGCAGCCATGTTGCTGAGCATCTGGGGGGGGGGGGGGGGGGGGAACTGTCAAACTTTGGAACTTGGTCATAATTTCCTTTTTCTTCGTAAGTTGAGGACAACTTGTATAGGACAAGGCAATGTTTAAGTTTAGATTCTAAGGCATTTAGAGATTAAAAGTAATATTTAACATTGGATTCAGACACAAGTCAGAAACTGTTGCAGTCATATAGTCCAATAATTAATCCTATGTCTTTGAATACTCACTTGCTATAATGTCAACAGAAAACATTTGTACTCCAGCGTGCTAACTGCTGGGATACCTTTCATACCTATTCATATTACTTTCATGGTAATAACATACCCATTCACAGAATCAAAGATGCACCGAAAACAAATTCCTTGTGTGTCTAATCACACTTGGCCAATAAAGAATTATATTCTATTTTATTCTATTTTATTGCTTGTAATTGTATTTTCAGATGAGGAAGTAGGACATTACGTTTTCCAGCCACTGATATCTAATACTGTTTCATTCTACAGTAGTTTACAGATGGATTATTGTAAAAGTATCCACATCTTATTTAATTTTCAGATAATATGGTATCACATCCCATAATGTATAAAGAGCTAACACACACAAAAATATTATCTACCAATTGAACATATTAGACTTTTACTGATGTCTATTTAAAAGTTAGTCTCTGGTTCTTCATATAAATAAATAGGATATTCAATAAAAGTTTAAGCAACAGATATATATGCCATTTTGTGAACTTGATCATATCATGCAACAACTAGCATAAATTAAAATGGTAAATGTGAACACATTTCATTAAAACATTTTGCAATCTCACAATACATTATGTACAATAATTGATGTGTAAAAGTAAAATTCTCAGACTTACAAAGAATTAGTTCTGAATTTTCTTCTTCAAACAAAGTAGTAAATAGTGCATAATCAACTGAACAAATAGAAATGAAAATATGTTGTAAATGGTGGTATAATCCAACTATGTTTCTTATCTGCATGGTTTCCTTACAAATTCTGTTCCTACATTTTTATGTAGGTAATACTTTTTTAAATATTTCATGCTCAAAGTAAATGATAATATTTAAATATGATAACCATAAGCATGTACAAAGTTCAGTCTTTGTATTTATTCCATTTGGAATTATGTTTCATCCACTATTGCTTTTTTAGCCCAGACTGAATGTAGAAGTGGTCAGTTTAAATGTTCCATGTTCCCATTTAGTGATTCAATTTCTTTGAAATGACAAACCATTTAACCACTTCCACATTTGGACCATGTTGATTCAGTGGAAAAAGGTAGAAAATAAGACTTCTGGTGAAATTATAACGCAAAATAGAGCCTTCCCCATAACAGCATCGATATCTTGCAAGTGCTGCTGCTTGTTATTATGAATACTAAAGGCTCTAGTCTCCATGACTTTATAAAAGAATGGGAACTTTCTTATGGGAGCTTTGGAGCATTCATGGAACTATGCTGTTCATTTTCATAGATCATCTCAATGCTGCTGCATCTCTCTATACATCAAAATGTACTCATATTTTCTTGAAAGTAAGAGGTACCAGATATTAAAATATAATATTGATTGGTCATTTTTAAAACTTAAATTTAAAAGTTGCCCCCGGACACATTAACATAGGGAATATCGTAGGATATTCTAATGCTCTATTAATATAAACACACTTCTGTAGAAACAGGTTAATTTAATTAAATGAGCAGCAACCATTTCAAGTTTTATTTACGTATTTGTTAGATTTATATCCCACCTCTCCTCCTAGGGTTCCTGCCTTAGCATTTCTCCCATAAAATAACTTTGTGTTGGCCTGAGAGATTATGACTGGCCTGGAGTCAGTGAGTTTCTAGAGTTGAAGATGGACTTCAAGATTCATCAGCTTTATTCCATTCTTTCTAACTTTTGCTTCACTTCCTGACATTTACATATGGGTTTGGACCATGCCTGAATCAACGACTATTGGGAGTTCTGTATATTCCACATCAAATTGCATGAAAGAAAGATCACATATCTGAAAGAAACCACAATTGTGAACATTTCAGGTGAGATATGTCTGCTTCAGAGCAAAAGCAGGAGCTGGAAGATTAATTTAATGAAACTAATGGTGAGGGGACAGGACATAGCTCTGGATTCTTAGCAAAATCATCTGCCATCCCACAATTCTACAACACTGGACAGTTCTTAAAGTAGGGATATGATTGTCAAGGCTGCAAGAGTGTTTGAGTCATATACTAGTGAATACCTATGCCTTGAAGCACCTAAATCAAGGTTTTCCAATTCTGGCACTACAATTCCCAGAACTCCCCAGCCAATATGCCAAAATTGGGAAGCCTTATCCTAGATACAATAGTGTTTCAATCTGAATATTCTGATGTCCAGCATATCCTTATTAATATCTATGTTTCTCAACTTCTGGACTAAATCTCCAGCATTATCTTTGTTTGCTAATTTTCCTATAAACTCCTGAACTGGCATCCTGAGTTTATTTTATTTGATAGTTGTTTGATTAGCTTATGAAGTAAGCAATTAGATTACCTATGGTTCCTTAAAGTCCTTTAGAGTGAAACTTTATCAATTAGAGGCCGCTGCATTAATTTAAAAAAAAATAAGACCAGTTTAGATTTGTCCATAACTATATGTCTCAAAGAGGTATATGCTCAAATGGCATTAATATTACCTCCATCAGAGACTTCTATATTAATAGTCTCTTATTTTTACTGTATCCCTCGCAAATTCCTGACACCTATAAACTGAATCCTCCCTTGTCTGCATCAGTTTAAATAATTCCTGACAGGTCTGACTTTAAAAATAAGATAAAACACGGAATCCGTGTTACCACACAACTGACATCTTCCACTATTTTAATTTTCTAATCTCAAAGGCTCAAGCACAGGATGTGTGGAGAATATTTCTGTACTGTCCTTCACACTTAAATTCAAATTTTCTATGCTTTAATGAACTGCTTTCAAACAGGAACATTAATTTTCAGAATGGGAGGGAGATGGTCCTCACAGAATAATCGTCTCACATCTTCCTAGACGAATCAGCCAGCAGAATAAGATTCAGAATCTGCTTTACATACACTGCCAAATTGATTAGGTATTAGTCATTCATGAAGTTTCATTTTGACAAATACCTAGAATTTAGGCCTTTTGCCATTCATTGTTTCAAATGCTGCTCATCCTCTGAAAATACTGTATTATTATTATTATTATCCTGCCTACTGCTCGAAGTCCTTTTGGGAACTGGGTGGGCTAGAAACATTGGAAATAAACAAATTAGTATTACACACTGCCCTTTCATAAACTTTGTGTGATTCCTAGTCATGAAATAAATTATAATAAAAACCATAAAAACTTTTACAAACAGTACAGTGATTAGTCATCTGCACACTACACATGAATATCATGGGGATTTATTGTGTGTTTTATTTGTGTAAGATGCCTGGAATCAATATTTCTTAATAAATAAAAAATAAACAAAGCATCACTGTCATTGAAAACACCAGCCTAAGACCCAGACCTTGGAAAAATATCTTTTTTTCTGATACAGTGGTGGGTTGCTGTTTTGTTTTTTGTGTCTCGTGTCCAAAAAAGGATATTAAATCTATAAGTCTCAGGGAAAAATACTAATACTATGCAAAAGGTCAAGAGATTCTGTTTCTTTGGGAAAATCATGTTGGCTCTAAGTATTAATAGAGTAGTAAGTCTCCCAGTGGCAGATGGTGTTCAGTGTTTATAAGTGCATGCCCCTTATCTTTTATTTCCCTGATCTGTTTTATACCACTTACTTTGTACCAAATCTATTCATTTCCCACTTCTATTTTACATTAATAAAACAGAGAAACTGTAATATTTCTAAAAACTGCATTTTGTGAGATCAACTAAAATATGCTTCCAAAATTGTAAATGTATTCATCATCCTAAACAGCTGCTGTAGGTGGTTCTTGATCCTTAAAGTGAAGAATTCTTTAAGACAGAGACTAAGAACCACCTACAGCAGCTGTTTAGGTTGGTGACTGCATGTTTTAAAAGCATGTTGTGGGCAACCTCACAAAATGCAATTCTTAGAAATAAATAGTGAAAGAGACTGGCAGTTTGATTTCCAAGTTCCTATTTATTTACTGTATGTACTATATCTTTAATTTTAAAATGTGAAAAAAGTTAGAAGCTTGTACAGCATATATCAATGAAAGCATTTTTTGAATGCACCCATTTACTTTCTGACAAGGCAGAGGGGATCTCATTGCTATTCAGGTGAATCTATGGTGATCTTGTGAGTACTATCATTCAGAGGCCTCATGGACTTCAGTTTGAAATCAGCAGGATTTCTATGATCTAAAGATGCTGTAGATACTGTTGAATTTAGTTACAACATCACTCTTGAGATCCTTACCTACCTCAAGCTGTAAGGACCATCTGTTTTGTTTTGATTGATAAATTGTCAGGTCTTTCTCCTACTGTTCAAGTCCCTTTTAAGTAAGGCAGTCTTAAATCCAGAAGAAGAAAAATCACTAGATGTGTGTTTGTGTGATGGAATAGAATTTCAGACTTAAACATAAGCCCCATATTTTCCCCATCTGACCTAACTCCATAATGATCCTCAGTAGCAAGGTAAATATACTTTATTTTATATTATATTATTATTTCAGATGTTTTTGGTTTACACTCTGGTTGACACAGAAGAAATATGCTATTGTGGAGTTCTGAACTAGCTAAGCCCTGGACTCTGTTCCTTATTCTCCTGAGCCCTTCCTCTCTGATATCCTGCTCCAGAGTAAACCAACACTTGAGAATATATCAGGCAGATAATAAGAATTTAATAAGTCAGTGAAATAAACAAATATGTTGTTGGAACAAATCTTAACAGCATTTGAAAATCCCTGAGAATCTTATTTTAGTGAAAGGGCCTCAAAATTGTTTAAACTGAGAGAACCATAACCCAGAGGTGAAATTCAGCAGGTTCTAGCAGGTTCACTAGAATTGGTAGTAAATTTTCTAAGCAGTTTGGAGAACCGGTTGTTAGATGAAATATCCTTTTGTTTTTTTCCACTTTACAGGATTAATCCTGTAAGGAAGGCAGGAAAAAAACATTCTGGTGTTGTTTCTAGCCTAATCTTTATTGTCCTGCTTACAGAAACTGCCCCCCCAGTCACATGACCCCCAGCCATGCCCACTAAGCCATGCCCACAGAAGCAGTAGTAATTTGAATTCCACCACTGCTATAACCTATAACTTGGAAAGCATTTTTTCAATGCTTCTATAACAGAGGTGTCAAACTCAATTTCATTGAGGGCCGCATCAACTAAAGGCATATTTAATCTATCTTTCCCATTCTTCACAGACAAATGGATGTCTATGGGAAGGAACACCACTTGCCTGAAGTTCCCAAACAGCTAGTATTCCTTCAGTATTTTTGTTATGTATTGAATATATATAGTTGTGTTAAGCCCTGCTAAAGTGAAATTAACCTTCAGATGATCCTAACTGTTAACTTCAACTGTTTTGGACAGAAGTGAAATTCAGCAGGTTCTAGCAGGTTCGCTAGAACCGGTAGTAAATTTTCTAAGCAGTTTGGAGAACCGATTGTTAGAAGAAATATCCTTTTATTTTTTTCCACTTTACAGGGTTATCCTGTAAGGAAGGTAGGAAAAAAAAATATTCTGGTGTTGTTTCTAGCCTAATCTTTATTGCCCTGCTTACAGAAACAGCCCTTCCAGTCACATGACCACCCAGCCACACCCACCAAGCCACGGCCACAGAACCAGTAGTACAAAAGTTTGAATTCCACCGTTGGTTTTGGAGGGAAACTTAGGACATTCATATTTGGGTGGTTCTTTTCTAATATTATAATTGGTTGAGGCCCTGTGAGCCCAGAGTATAAATGACAGGGATTGTCTGTTGTTCAGTTAGTTCAGTTAAATGAATAAATGCTGTTACATCTATGCTGGTCTGTTATTTGCCTACTGCAGTCCGCTACACAATAACTTTATTAATTGGTGGCTATTCTCCTCCACACTTTCCTGCTTTCAAGGTTCCCCAACCTTGGTGATTGCAAGAGCCTTAAGATCATTTCATCACTTGTGACTTCTAGCATCATCTACATTCATCTAGCCATCATTCCATCAATATAAGCATACTGAAGGCAGATTTGTATTAGTTTAATGATGTATGGATGATGCTATGTCACAACTGACGAAGTTACATCCCTGTAGCGCTAGACTTTCCATATGGTCCTTCCTCCAAGTCCCAAAAGTTGGAAGAAATGTCAGCTGTTGTTAATGCAGAATTTGCTAAAGGATTTTGAACAGATCACCACCAAGCCTTTGTGTGCAGACGTCCAGTGAAGAGAACCTCTCTCTCTTCACCTCTTTCTTCTGAAGGCCAGCCCTGACACTAGAAAGACTGAAGTAGTCCTTTAACTGGCAGATGCTGGGAAGCTGCATTTCATGCTACCGCACTCTTGAAACAGCCTTCAGATGAATACTGTTCTGTTGCTATGGAATGGGAGAACAAAATGGCAGCCTTTTATACTTTGCCTCAGGCAATTAAATATCTTGGGCTTCATATCCTTAGGCTAATATTCTAACTGTAAAGTTTCCCGGGCAGGGTTAATATACCATCGGTTATATATATTCTGGTAACTTTCTGGTTGGATTACTGCAATGTATTCTATCAGCTTTGAAGGTGACTCAAAAACTTTGTACAAAGCAAAGCTGCTAGGTTATTAACAGAGACCGGCTGCTCTGATCCCTGGGGTGCCAGTCCTTTGTCAGCTACACTGGCTGCCAGTTTTGTGCTCCCCCTCCCCATGCATTAGTTTGGAAATGTGAAACCTTGAATGTTTCAAAGCCAGGCTATCATGAGAAATATCTCATCTTATATTCACCTGCCCAGGTATTCCATTTATTCTTGATGGCCCTTTTCTACTTATGCTGTACCACATAATGTTAAGGATGGAGGCTTCTAAATTCTGAGGCCCTGCTGGTGGAATGGCCTTCTCAGAGAAGGCTGGTTCCCATAGACAGATTTTTTTCAGTGCCAAGCAGAGACTTCATTCTTCTCTCATATTGAAAGGTTTTAATGGCTACAGTGCAGTATACCTTTTTTTTATTCTCTCCTTTCTTCTATTCAGATTATTTAATTAATCTACCCAGAGAATTTAGCCTGTCAGTCATACTGAAAATATAATCTATGAAACAATACATAAGGACCACATTCATCTTGGGAATTAAGGATGCCTTAATGATTCTTCCAAAGTCAAGAAAGCTGGTATAAATATGTTTCATTTTCAAATGACAGCTAATTCTCTGCTTGCAGCCTCTCAAACAATTCAACTCCCCACTTTTAATGGCATGCGAACAGGGTGTGTTATACTGCTTAAAATGGAATGAAAATCATGTTTTCATTCCTACTAGAACTGATACTGTTGAGGATGAAAGCAACTGTCTCAGAAGAACAAGTATGACATCTGGTAAGTAGCACCAAAAATAAATCTTTAACTTCCTCTCATACCTGCCAACTTTACTCTAAGGAAACAAATCTTACGAACACTGCAAATACATGTTCATCTACAATTTCAAATCAAGAGCTGACCTATTTTTTACTTGCCACTTTGTTCTGAGTGCTTTGAGATTACTAGAATTGGTTTGAAAAATAAAAAGGGGGAGCTATTTTATTTAAATAAGGCACTTAAAGGAAAAGCTTAGTCATCTTCCTTACAACTTGGGTGTGTAAAACCTAAAATTTCTATTAACCATAATAACACATGAATTCCCAATATGTCAAAACCTATAACTGAGAAAAATTAAAAAAGAAACTAAAAATCTTTGGAAATTTGAAATTGAGCAATTCTCATTGGTGATTATTGTGGTAACTGAGTTCTAAACTGCAGTTCTATCAGCTTGGTGCCCACAAATGTGTTAGCAACTCCCAAGAATTGCTATCCCATGTAGATACTGAGAATTCTGGAAATCGTAATTCCAACTCATTTGGACAGCACCAGGTTGGAAAAAAAAACCCTGCTATGGAATAGGAAGCCCTTCGTCAACCTTGCCTTATCTAGAAAACTAAGCAACTAAGAAAATTGGGTTAGGACTTGGATGAGGAATCATATGGAAGGTCCAGAAGTGTAGGTATGTAACTTCCTCAATTGTAACACTGCATCTTGTAGCATTATCCAGCCATCATTAAAATATATAAATCTGTCCTCAGTATGGTTATGGTGATGGAATGTTAATTGGATGCCTGCAGAGGAGGCCATAAATGTAAGTCATAAATGGTGAAATGGTGTTAGATTCTCAGAAGAAGACTCTAACATTACTGGCAAGACAACCATGTGAATGTGAATATGTAAGAGTCAAGTTATGTAATGCTAAGAGGCAAGCTCAACCTGAAACTGACTTTAGTCATTTTAGTGCTGGGAAGCATATATGAATTTTTGAGAGTCTGTAACCGACATTTACAAAATGGAGGCCAAAGGCAAGCTTTAACAATAGCAGTCTGGTGATGACTACTCGCAAAATAGCTATTTGTCAGAAGATAAATGAATAAGATTGCTTGTTACTTTCCAATCATTTTAATTAATGCCATCTGATAAAGATAATGGTGGTGATGATGATGATGATATTTAAAAGCTATATACAATAACAAGCTGATGACAAAAAACATTCTTATGGACATTGATGTGCAGAAATACATTGGTATCTATGTGTAAACTGGATGCTATATTTAAGTTTCAAAAACAAAGACACCGTAAAGTAATTTTAAATAACACACCTTAATTGTAATTCTCCCCAATAAAATCTCTTTTGCTGAATTTTACTTGTCATGTTTACATTTATTATTTTAATGGCCTGTGATCTATTTCTTCCTTTCTTTCCCTCTCTCGCTCTCTTTTTCACTTCTCATCTCATCCAATCATTTTGGCCAATGTTATCAGGAAATACACAGTGTTTTCCATTTTATTTTAGGCTGCAACCCAATAACCTTTAAAAAGGCACCACAAGAGGCAAAGGCCTTGGTAGCTTTCTCTTTATTAGGAAGATAGAAGAAAGAAATGGCCTCTTAAACTGGTAAAGACGGGAGGGAGAGGAAGAGGAGGCAAATCTTCCATTTTGTCATTATTGCTTGCATTTAGTTTATATGAGAAATCTTGCTTCCCTGGAATTCTAGCAAGATTGGGAAATTAACATCGGTATGAACACATGGCCACAGCAAGCTTTGCTTTGCTTTGCTTTTGCAAGGAAATCAAAGCCAAACAGAGGAGGAATAAAGTCCAAACAAATATTTTAACTTGGTTGGATTACTCACAATTTGTTTAAATGATACCATATGAGAGTATAAAGGAAACTGCCAGTTCATGGGATGTATTTTGTCACGTATTTTGGGGAAACGTCTGGCCTTCCAAATGTTGCTAAATTGCAATTCAGACCCTTCCGTTTGCATAACTAATAGTTAAGGATGTAGGGTCTTATAGTTCAGCAATATATTTAGCTTTTCCACCATGCAAAGCAAATTATAACTTCTTGCTTTCACTGTAGCATATTGAATACCTTGTGCAGTGCAATTGTAAGAGTTCAAAAGGCCGCTTGCATACTTACAAAATGCATTCCATTTTATATTTCCACTTTACATTTTCTTGCCAGCAGATGGCACCTTCTTATTATTATAAGGCAGTTTCTTTGTGACATTGCTCACAGGTACCACTCCTATTGACCTTAATTTGAATTTGAATTTTAAAATACATACAGATGTCATATTTGACAAAAACAAACTGGATGTACTTAGGCCATTAAGTCTATAATATTTGCTTTATGATCCCCCTCCCAATCTCCCACACAATAGAGCATTTCCTAAGTGTCTTATTTAGCTATGCAAGGAATTACATCTGGAATTTTTAAGATGCAAATAAGTAGATTTCTGCCCTATCATATAGCAATGCAGTCAACCAAGAATAGGCTCATATTCACATTTCTCTAGCAAAAGCTCACAATTCTTCCTTTCTACTGTTCTTTAGCACAAATTATATGCCTGCTTGTTTTAATTGGCAGCTGGGAGTGCCTTCACACATTGGATGACCCTTCTGGACTTAAATATACTTGGACTTCTGGCATTCCTTGCTCATCCCTCCCAGTAACAAACACACACATACATCCCAAACTGGATTAAGGGAATGTGCATCTATGCTCAGTTCCAAACCCAGCTTGGTTTTCTCCAGTTCCTTTATCCCTTTCAGACAGAAGTCAGATAGAAGAGAAATGTTCTTGACATAATTTTGCATCCAAATTGAAAATCAGTGCCAGCATCTGGAGGAGCTCTGGTTTGCTGGAGGGTTGCACCTTTTGTCAAAGTTATGTATTCTAAGACTACATAGAACGTTGTTTTTCAACCTGGGAACCTTTAAGATGTGTGGATTTCAACTCCCAGAATTCCCCAGCCAGCCAAGCTGACTGGAGAATTCTGGAAGTTGAAGTCCACACATCTTAAAGATGGCCAGCCTGAGAACCACTAACCTAAAATACAATGGAAATATAGGAGTTAGCAACTACCAATAAGTGAAAGCTATCAACAGTAATATTCACCTTATTTTATGGGAGATCCAGAGTTACCTATTTCTATAGATGGACATAAAAAAGATTAAAATGCAGTCTTAGAATAGAAATAGCCCATATTCTACTTTCATTCTTTTCCTCTGTATAATCTTGAGATTCATTCTGCTGCTGGAGAAAATTATTGTATTCCTCTCAGAAGTATATGATTTTAAAATTAAAAAAAAAGCCAGCTGTAATTGTGATCAAAACAAATCAAATCTTTATTATGGTCACAGACCATCACAAAAAAAGGATGGGATACAAACAATAACTTTGAAAAAGCTAAAAAAAATCAAAACAAAATTACACAAGGCTAAAAAGCATAAAGATATCTTTGGAAAGTGCTAAAAGGCATATATATATATAAAAAACCCTACAAAAAGTCTAAAGAGAGATAAAAGCATTAAATGGATAAGGAGAGCATAAACATTGGTATATGGCTAACCAAATCTATTACAGTGCAAGGTGCTCTTAAATAATAAACTAGAGATGCTCATTAATGCTAGTTTGGGGCACAGGTCATCATCATGGATGGATTTTGAAACTGCATGTAAAAAAAATTGTATGTTATAGCAGGATTAATATCTGCAAGCAGCAGGGAGGTGTAGAATTGTCTGTGTACTCTGGGCTCACACATAAATAGTGAAATGATGCTAATATGAATTTCTCTGTAATACAGGACCAGAGGAATACATGCTGTGTTATTTTTGTGTGTCCAGAATCACAGGAACATTGTCTCTGGATAGGGAATTTTTCTGTAGCAATAGCACTTAGACTTATATACCACTTCACAGTACTTTGCAGCCCTCTCTAAGCGGTTTACAGTGTCAGCACGTTGCCCCCAACAATCTGGGTCCTCAATACAGGTCCTTGTATTGATTGGCCTTCAAGGACAACTGAGGGGAGGACACGGCATCATGCACATTAAAGGCCCTTCAGGAGCTAGGCACTTCGATTTATATATATCATAGAACAGGCAGTGTTGGATTCATTGACAGTAAAGGTTTGGACCTGGCTAGGTCCATTTGGCGCTTTGGGTCTGCTACAGGCTGTTTAACAAGAACTTTGGCCTGATCATATCCCGTGCCCCATAGAAGACCTAGAAAGATACCGAAGGATGAAATTCCAGATGTCAGCCTCCATGGAAGAAGGCAGTGGCAACCTGTAATTGTGAAAAGGAGTCCAGCTGAGCATTGTAAAGAAGTTGTCCTATTAGCTTGGTTTCAAATAGTTTGAGTGCTCCAGGTATATATTGGCCAGCTCTTGACTTGAGCTCCTCTGTCCATTTTCAGCAATGTAGGCCCCATGGGTTTTGATGCAGTTGGCAAAGTATTTTTGGTCTAATTCTAACCATCTCCACAGCACCAAATGGAAAATGAAAATGTTCATGATTCAAACCAATAACTTTTGAGGTGTCATGGTGTGTGAGAACCACCTCGCAAGGCTAACATGGTCTTTGATCGTTTTAGAAAAAAATTGCACTGTCACAATATATATTTGAATACACATTTTTTTGCTTAAATGTGCAGCTGCATAGACCCAAGCAACAGTCCCACAGATGCTGGGATGGGCTTGCCGATTGTTGCTTTCATCAAGGATGCATTATAAATAACATTCAAAGCAGGCTTAACTCCTATGATTACTTGCTTTGATTATTGCATTCCTAAGATAATGGTTTTCAAAATTACATTTTCCATTTGAAGATTAAATAGTTACTCCTGAGTTACTTTTTCTTTTCTTTAATAAAGTGGGGTTCAAACTATCCTCAAAAGAGAAAATTAATATAGAAAAGGCTTACCGGCATCTTGATTAAGTATTATTAGTAATCATTTAGTATTCTCATTATTTTCCCAAGCTAATCAACCTCTATGCATGCCAGTATTCAAGTTTTCTTCTCTCAGCTATCATAGTGCAGAAGGCTTTATTTTTTATTGAAAAAAAGAAATGAGAAAACTATGGAAATTTTCCTTTGGATTGTCTTCAGTATTTACAGCTCCACCTGGATTAATTCATTCTGCCTCTGAAAGTTTAATATGGAAGCTTTTAATTCAAAGATGAACACATGAATGTACATGTGCCATATACAGGGTCATGCTATCATGTTACCAAGAAATTAAACAGCTAACTTAGCTCAAGAGAATGTGACATTTATATAGAAGCAGATTTGCAATCCACTGGCTGCCATTACATTGCACTGACAAATTAAACACTCTGAAATCTGAAATATAATTCAAGTTCTGTTTAGTAATGCATTTTTTCTTTATTATTGATCCATCTTACAGAAGCATTATAACTTGGAAAAAAAAAAGGACCTTAATAATACTTTGTTTACTCCTGCACTACAATATTCTCTCAAAGTCTTTCACCCAAAGTTTTTTTTTTAAATCCCAGCTATAGTCACCATCCCAGCTAAATTTTGAGCCTAGAAAAATAAAACCAATTATTCTTTCAACTTCTTCCACAACTGTCTATGGAGATTCTCAATCATCCAGGACATGGTTGTCCCAAAGGTGCTTTTCCAAAAGACAACTGGACTTTCTTGGTTTTTTTTCTTGAAGACATTTCACTTCTCATCCAAGAAGCTTTGTCAGTTCTGACTGAATGGTGGGGAGTGGAAAGATTTATATAAGTCCTTACATTCCCCATCATTCAGTCATCTTTGGGACGCCCTTCCACATCTGTTTCATGGGACTGGCATTGCCTGTTTGATTCTCTCCTGCCCCTCCCTTCCCAGAAATTGGTTTGTGTATTGTTTTCTTTTCTATCTTCAGAAAAGATAAAGAGTCTTCGCTTCTACACATCAAAAAGGGTATAATCATATCTGAGAATATTGATATTTCTCCCAGAAATTTAAATTCTACTTCTTCTAACCTAGTTTTTCTTATATATATTTTGCGTACAAGTTAAATAAACAGAGTGATAGGATGCAGCTTCAGCACACTCTTGTCCCAATTTTGAATCATTTACCTGCCCCATATCCTTTTCCTAACTTTTGCTTTCCATTCATTCATATAATTTTTTCTACAGGCAGATAAGGTTGCTCAATACACCCATGATTTTAAGAGCCAATGATAGCTTATTGTGATCCACACAACAATTAGCATGTCTGGCAGTAAAGCCTATTGAATTCACTGCAGTAGACGTAGAGAACTGGCCAGCCCACTATTACATTTCTGTAATGTTTACCTTACTGAGCTCAACGGAGCATATACTAAGTAGACATGTATGAGAACTGTCTGCACTTTGTGTTGAAAAAAATATAGCGGGCGGCTCATTTGCAATACTAAATCTTAAATGGAAATCAATACAAAGTCAATAAATAAAATGAAATGCAGTAGTAATAAAATATTTCAATCCAGTGCCTTAATATTTGCAAAGTATCCCAGTACACATAGTTCTCAATTAACAATGGCTGTTAGGACTGGAATTTCCATTGCAAAGTGACATCATAAAGCATGACCTCATGTGACTGCACCACCATGGGACGCTACAGTGGCCAGAGCTTTGAGGACCAGTCATACGTTCAGCACTCTGCTAAGTTCTTTTTGTCACTGAAATAAACAAAAAGGGTTGGCCTTTTTGATTGGTTTAAATGATTTTTGATTTAAATGATTGGTTGATGGATTGTCATTTTCTGGAATGCTTCATTTCATGGATGCAGAGGGGGAAGCAAATAATGGATGTATCAAATAAATATTCAAACTCACCTTTATTTTCATAAGTTGATTTCCTTCCCATCAACCTCTTATTCAGTCTTAAAATCATTACATTGAATTTTAACTTTCCTACTCAAAACTCTGCAACACCTATAGAGAGCCAAGATATCACAAAAGGTATGAGGGTGGGGTCTATCTTGGCTAATGGGGCAAGCATCCCAAAGCTTTCTAACCCCTATTTGACACTGGATAAGTAAGGATGATTTACAAGGTATGGAAAAGTATGTGAGGCTGGGGTGAACTATAACTACCTCGGGGTATTTTAATTTTATAAATTGTGGGTTTAATTTTAAATTTTATAAAATTAATTTAATTTTAACTTTTAA
>JAEANM010000710.1:4203-32903 GCA_017656035.1 Myanophis thanlyinensis
ACACACACACACCCACACACACACAGAGTGGAGCTGCTGGTAAACCTGTGTTGAGGGAGCTTGCCACGGGTGGGTGGTTTAGAGGCAGAGAGGGGTTACTTTGGAAAGCGGTCACCTGGCTCCTGAGTGGGGAGGGTTGGGCTTAGGTTAACTGCCCCAACATTCTTGACTCCACAGATCTCCGACCCCTGAGCTGTAGGGCCTCTTCCATTGGCTCGGTTCACATGAGGTATTTCCCTTAAAACACCACTTTTCTAGGTTTGCTCCACACTGGCCACATCTGCCAAAAAGCCTAGTGGTCAATGTGCTTGAATGGTCCTGGTAATGACCAGATGGTTGGTCACCTGTGGCTGAATTTAAGCGACCCGTTGAGGGAGGTTGGCAGGTTGCCCTTTCACCCATCATGCTCAGTGGCCAAATGTGGGCACTGTTTTGCTCTCCCCTTCTTCCCATTGTGCGGCCTTTTAACTGGACGGCTTAGTGCTGAAAGTGGGCTGGGCTGCAGCCTGGATCCCGATAGGGGCTTGCCGGGAGCATTCTCCTTCCTTCATGGGACCAAAGCCTGCCTAGGGAGGCTATGCAGAGGTCTGGGCAGGGAGTGTGTCCAGAGAGAGCCTGGAGCCTCTGCTGGAAGGGCGGGGAGCCAGAGGTTCAATAGGGCAAGGGAGCTGAAGGCTGCCCCTTCCGCAGGGAAGGCTTGAGAAGCGCACCCCTCCCCTTGCGTTCGCTCAGGGCAGTGGCCAGGTGAGGCCTCAGGCAAGGGGAGCGGCCGGCTGACATCAGATGCCCTTGGGGCACTCTCAAGCCCGGGTCCCCTTGCGCAAAACAGCTCACCTGAGAGGGAGGGCGGGAGAGGACGGGGCGAGGTCAGTAGCTGAAGTGCAGCAGCCCCATGGCTGAGGAAAGCAAGTGGGGCTCGGCCCTGCCAGCTGACAAGGTAGGCCCTCCGGGGCTTGAGCATATTCCTAGGGAGAGGCAACGGTTTGGGGGAGGGCAGAGATCGCCTGTTTTGCCAAATCTGGATGGTGCTGTGGCTACCTGGCTTGGCAAAAGGGAGAGCCTCCAGAGGCAGTAGGAGTTTGGTGCCAGGCTAGCCTCCCTCCCTCCCTGGCCTTGTGCAGCAGTCCGTGGGGATGCAGATGCATGCAAAGCAGGCAGTGTGTAGACGTGCGTTGCCCAGGCCACCAAAGAGTACGAATTTGAGTGTGGAGGCCAGTGCAGAAAAATCCTTTCACCTGAATTTCCAACTTGGACAGCCTGGCTCGACAGTGGGCTCCACTTTTTCCAGAGAAGCCTTGCACTGCAAAAAGGCAGTTCCCACAATGGCTGCCAATTCCAGGTGTCCAGTCCAGCTTGGCGAAGCTGTGCCAGGAGATCTGTGCTGGGAGTGGGGGCAGTGGCAGCAAGATGGGTGGAGCCTCCAAGACCAGCCCTAAGAACAGGGTGGACCTGTGCATTTAGCATGTCTGGGATGCAGGTTACTCCATGCCCCCTCCCCAAAGAGTTGAATTGGGAGTTAGGCTGGCCTAGGCAGGGCGAGCCTGGACACCCCTCACCTTGCTGGGCTCCAGGACCTCCCCCCCATCACCTGCAGGCAGGCAGAGCGCCTCTCTTTCACACAGCCTTTTCTCAGGCCAGGTTGTCCCAAGACCAGGGCACTTGACCTATAGCTCCCTCCCTTTGGCTGCTCAGGTCGGCTAGGAGCCCACATCTGCCCTGGCACTGCAAGGGGGGGGGAGTTTCTTCCAGACTCACCACTGGCTTTCCAGGGCAGTCAGCTGGCTGCCTTGCTGATTTGCTGGGCTCGAGAGTGGAAGGGCTCTGAGCATGGCAGGGCCACATTTCCAAGACTGCTGCTGCCTGCTGTGCCCTGCCCTCCACTGGCTTCCCTACCCCTGAAAGAACTCGGGACAATAAGACCCAGGCAACCGTGGGCCTCTTCCTCAAAAACAAGGCAGGCTTTATTGCGGATCAGCTTACAAATTTTCGCAAACCTGATTTTTTTCTTTAGTTGGCTAACCGCCTCGTAGAGTATCAAAGAAGACTATTGAAATGTTTGGCAAAGTATCTCATGACATGTTGCTTAGCTAGCCGATTAGGTGTGCTGGCCATTAAGCAGAGCGCATTGCTGACTCCAGAGTCCTAAGAGCGTTCGTCTCCCTGCTTCTCCCTTTGAAAAAGGCCTCAGGGTCTGGGTCTTCCGCTCATCTCTCTTTCCCTTAGCGACTAGGAGGAAAGGGCAGCGAAGTGCTTTGTAGATTTGCTGATGATGCAGAATTGAGCGAGATAGCAGGCATTCTAAAATACAACATTCAAAATATAACAGGTTAGAGATGTTAACCTAATGACAGATTCAGTTGAGAAAATGCACAATTCTTCAGAAATAACTCGGTGCACAAGTGAGCGAAACACTGGTGATGATGGCATTTGGAATAATAGTAAATCACAAGCCATGAATAGGCAGCGTGATGTGGCTCTAAAGAAGGCAAATGCCGTTTCAGTCAGCACCTTCGTCAGTGGAACCCCACCACCTCCTCGTGCATGTCTGAATTCTTTATCAAGAGTCAGAAATGGGAAGAGGTGTTCCGAAGAGCGGCCAGGATGATGGAGGCACTAAACCAGTGGTGGCGAACCTTTTACCGAGTGCTGAAAAGTACGCACTTTGCACGTGCCATCCGCACTTGCGTGCGGCTCCTCCATGTGTACTGCATGTACAACTACATCATCTGTGCATGCATGTAGCTTTTACATGTGCAATGCATGCACACTGTGTGTAGGCACTCATGCACACATGAGCAACTGCATGTGCATGCGCAGGAGAGCTCCAAAGACCAGCGGGATTTTCTGCTGCATGCACAGTGGAGGCCCGAAAACCAGCTGAGTCTCTGCAATCGTGCATGCGTGCATGTGCAATCACATGTGCATGCTCAGCTGGAGGTAAGTTGGTTGACAGCTTGTATGACCAATAAGATAGCTCTGAGTGCCACGTGTGGCACCCGTGCCATAGGTTCGCCATCATGGCACTAGGAACTTGGTCCCGTAAAGAGCGATGGGACGGGTGTGCAGCCTCGGGAACGGCTTGCCAGGGTCGGTGGAGCCACCAGCAGACTCTGGAAGACATGAACTGGATGCTCCCAGCTGTTCTCTGGTCTGGGCAAAGAAGGGAGGGGGAAGAAGGTACCCAGGAGGGCTTCCCCCCCCCCCCGGCCAGTTCTGGTGAGCCTTCTCTATGGGGTGCTTTGATGTGGACTGGATGGCTCCTCTCTGATCTTTCTGCTTCTTCTCTAGATCCTGGTGTTGGTGTGCATCTACCTTGTGACCCTCTCCCTCAGGTGAGCAGAGGGGCTGGCTAAGCTCCCTTGCTGGACTCCCAGGGAAAGCACAGGACAAAGTAACTCTAGGGCAGGGTGGAAATTCTCCACCATCTGGCTCCCCTGCAAAGGAGGGTGGGTGCCCGTGCCCAGCGTGGGCTTCCTTGTGGGCCTGCTGCTGTGGAAGGAGGAGGAGGGCCCGGCAGAATGCAAGATCCCAGGCATGGGCTGCAGGGCAGGTCTGGGAAGGAGGAAGGGTAGCGGGGGTCTTGGCTCTTTTGCATTGCTGGTGAGTGGGGGGCCCTTCCTGCGGGGTGTGTGGCTCTGTGAGTATCCCTCAGGTGCAGGGCTGGATGGAGGCCCCTGTTCTCAGATGGTTGGTGGTTGCTAAATGGGGGAGGGGGAGCGGGAGTCCTGGGTTCTCCCAATGCAAACTTTACTGGGGGAGGGGAGGGAAGGAAAAGCCCAGCCCTGGTGGTTCTGCAACCAGGTCCACTCGATCCTGCTGGGTTTCTCTTTCAGCTTGCTGGGCAGTGGCTCCATTCTGGCCATGGCCATCCGCCGAAGACAATGCTGCTGTGACCAGGTCTGATGGGTGACTCCCAATGGCTGCCCGATGTTTGGCAACCTGCTTTTTAATTCACTCCTTCTCTTGGTTTCCACAAGGCACTGAATTATAACACAAGCTGGCTGGGTTTGTGCAAGATGTTAAGACAGACAGCTAGACACACACACAACTGTAATGAACACAGGTTTGGCAGATGATAGATCTTTAACCAGCCTGGTGAAATGGGTTCTCTGGAAAGCCTATTACGCTCAGATTGGCATCTGAAAGTTTGGCAGGGGGTGCTTGATGCCAATCCCTGCTGTGAGCTCAGTTGATGCACCCCAGAACGAAGCCTCCTGCCCCGAGGACCGCTGCCAAGGGCAGAGTGTGGTGCGGCCCATTTTCCCTTCGCGGACTTTCTATCCTGCTGCTTCATTTACACAACTCTGGTGCTGGGTGGTAAAACACCATAAACAACCAAAAATGGAGGTCAAAACACTGCAATAAAGCCCCAAGTAATTCTACCAGGAGAGCTAATTCCTAGGGAAGGACATCTGCAAAAATACCTAAAAGGGCAACAGTGCCCGCTGTCCCCCCCCCGAGTGGAGAGCCCCTATTCACTGCCAGCTGTAGGGCACAGGAACCAGCCGTGTGCCCAGAGACTCTTTTGGGAATGGGTTCTTTTGTATTAAACACGGAGTGATTCTGCCAGCGCCAACCCTGACAGGCTGAGGCTGCTGCCCCAAGCTCAGCAGCCTGGCAACTTTGATTTCCTGCTAAAAGCCTGGCACTTCCTGGCACAACTGGCTAGTTCAGGCTGCCAGGACAGATACGGAGGGCAGGGGTGGATTAGAAGACTTCCAAGGTCCCTTCCAGCCCTAGGCTATTAGGAGCCTAGCCAAGGCAGGCTCCCCCTGGATGTTTGCCTTGTCCCAATGTGGCTGCATTCAGCTGACACCTCTGTCCAAGGCCACCCGCTGACTGATACAGGTTCTGCAGAGACTGCTAATTGAGGCCCCGGCCATAGAGAGGCCTGGGAGGCTGCCTCCACCTGGGCTGTGCCCAGCTGTGGGAAAAGGCTGGAGCAGCCAGAGAAGTCCCACTTTTGGTGCCAAGAGAGACGCCCCCTGGACAGGACCCGTGCTGCAAGGGGCACAGAAGGGAGGGCAGCTCTGCCCGCTGGTTGGCTGGAGAGTGCTTCTGACCTGTTGTTTGTCCGCAGCTCCGGCCTCTCGTCCTCCTCTCACTTGCGGACTTCCTGGGTGCTGCAATGCTGATCCCCACCATGGCCATCCACCTGCTTCCCACCTGGCGCTTTGGGACGGTCCACAGGTTCTGCCTGTATGGGCGGACGTTTGGCATGGTAACTCTGCCCCTCCTCGGGGTGGTGCTGGAGGGATGTCAGGGCTATGCATGGGGTGGGGGTGGGGGCTGCGATTCCTTGCTGGCCCAGCCCGGTCCATGACGGAAAGGATGGCTGTGGGTCTGCCCTGAGTCCTGGGGGGTGGGGGGAGAGATCCCTTCGCCTCCTCACTGGGGCTAGACCAGGGAGGCTTTGCGGCTGGGAAGGACCACTCCTTTCTCTCCTCTTTGGCCCCACTTGAGAGCCAGAATGGAAGGAAGGGACTGGAGGGAAGAGCCACCTCCCTTGCAGCCCATGTATGCCTCCCCTCCTGCCCCTCAGATGTTCTACGCCATCTCTCTGCTGATGGTACTCGTCTATGCCTGTGAAGTGAACCGGGCAGTCAGAGGCTGGAGAGTGACTCAGGTACGGCCCCTGGGGGTCTCTGGGGTGTGGCCCAAGTTCCCACCTCCCCCACACGCTTCCTTCCTGCTGCTGCCACGTGCAGTCTTGCCTGCCTGAGTGTGTGGATGGGCAGAGTCTGGAGGGTGAGTGAGTTTGAGAGCAGCTCTCTCCACACAACTTGCTCCCCACAGGACAGCCCAGGTGAAAGGAGGGCCCAGCCAGTCAGCCCCAACCTTGGGCAAAAGGCCTCATGGCAACTGGGCTCCCTGCACTACCACTTCAAGTCCCCATTAAAGGGGTGTGTGCGTGCGTGTGCACACATGTCTCTGCAGGGTGGGACTGGGCCTCACACTCCAGTTTAGAACCCAAGGCCAACACTCCTCTTTGCCATGCCCACAAGAGCATCCTTCTGCTGGTGCTCCAAATCTCTTTCTCTCCCAGGAGAACAGCTCCTGCTGCCCCAGGCTCCAGCTGGCTCTGCCCTATGCCCTGGCTTGGTAGGTAGAGTGCAGGGGAGCCTGTGGATGGCCAGAGGAGGGTCTCTGGCCTTCCAGGGCCCCTCCCCAGAGATTTCCCCTTGCCTCCCAGGTTGCTCCCTTGTCTGGTAGTTTTGGTTCTGATGGTCGTACGCAGCAGGCTCCCGAGTAGCGAGGCCCTCCTCCAGCCTTTGCCCCAGGCAGGCCGCAACTCCTCAGAGGCCTCCAATCTCTCCTGCTCCAGGTGGGCATCTTCCCCTCCCCTGGGTCCCAGAGGGTTAGGGTGGGATAGCCCTCCTGCAGGATGTGGCACCTGGGCTGGGGGCTCAAGAGCCTTCTCGCTTCCTTCCTCCCCTTTGCAGCTGCCTGATTCTCATCCACCTCTCCCACAACTCCTGCTATGAGGTATGGGTCAGCTGTGTCCTCCACTCTCCCTTTGTGTTGGGGAGGGGGGTTTCAAAGCATCCCTGACCAATGGTGGCCCACCCTCTCTCTGAAGAG
The DNA here is from genome assembly GCA_017656035.1 of Myanophis thanlyinensis. Classification (NCBI taxonomy): domain Eukaryota; kingdom Metazoa; phylum Chordata; class Lepidosauria; order Squamata; family Homalopsidae; genus Myanophis; species Myanophis thanlyinensis. The sequence goes on from JAEANM010000710.1 coordinate 10,786, forward strand.
GCCAGTGGAGGGCAGCCTCCTTTGCCCCGGGCAGTTGGCATCACCGGTTGGTTGCTGTTATGAGCTGGAAATGCCTCCTCCTCCTCCTACCTTAAAGCGGAGGCTGGGACTGACTGCAGGGGAGTGAGGCAGGTAGACCCTTGTTTTGTGACCCCCCTCAGGGGGTCCATGCAGTTGCAAGACGAGAGCCTCCAAGGGGTTCTCAGGAAACGGCCACCGTGCTCAAATTGCGCTCGGTGCCTTTAAAAAGACGCTGAGTTTGCTTGCTTCTTTTTCTACTCCCTTTTGGAAATGGTTCCTTGCTTTTTTGCCATTATAAACCTTTGCATCAACACATTTGACAGCACTGGGTAAATTTCTTTCAATACTTAGCAAAAGGAGGTTTAAAGGTAATTTGGGGGAATTAAAATAGGTTATAGATTAGCATAGGTGGCTTGTTATCTCCCGTTACCCTCAATGGCAACATTGGGTCTGAAATGAGGAGGATGGTCCATTTGTGAAAAGAGATGGGGAGAGGAAGGGAGGAGGAGTAACTAAATAGTGAGCAGGATGAAGGGGAAAGCCGTTTCTTGATGTTTTTCTTTACCGTGTTCCGATCCTGCTGCCCAGGCCCACAGGCGGCCAGGCCCCCCCGTCTCCCCCCAGCTTTCGGGCAAGGAAAGCGGCATCTTCTTCCTGGCGTTTGTGGCCTTGATTGCGTCCGCTTGCATGGTAAGTGATGCGTGTGGCCATCCTGTTCCGTGGACTTCTGGGAATAGGAGAAACGAGAAGACCCCGGCAGGTAGTTTGGGGAGGGGCTTGCTTACCAAGCTAGAATCTGCCCAGACCCAACGAAGGCAATTAAGGGCACAAGAGCAAACAAGCAGAAGAGGTTCATTTTTCTGAAGCAAGGAGATTCAACCTGGAAATAAGGAGGAATTTCCTGATGGTGAGAACAACCAACCAACCCATGGAACAGAAGTTGCCTTCAGAAGTTGTGGGAACTTCAAGGGGAGATTGGACTGGCATCTGTCAGGGATGGTGTAGGGTCTCCTGCTTGGGCGGGGGGGGGGGAGAGGGGTTGGGCTAGATGACCTACAAGGTCCCTTCCAACTCATCTATCAATCTGTTAAGACTCCAGGGACTGACCGGAAGGGATTGGTTCCAGCGCCTGGGTTGAAACCTCTGGCCAAGAGGGGCTCCCTCTTTTTTCCTTTTAAAAGGTTGCTGGGAGGCCAGGCCAGCTCGCATGCCCACCCACCCTCCCAACCTAAGTGGCAGAAGAACCTCCATCTTGTCCCTGGATTTTGCCCCTCCGGCTTTCTTTCATGGTCAACGAAGCCATCTCTGGTGTCAAGGAAAGAAATGCTTCGTCTATCGTGCTTAAAACATTATTGTGTGGACTTAAATTTGGTAATCTGTGGCAGAGATCCCCCAGCAAGGCAGGTAGCTTTGTGGGGAGGTCCGGCCTCTCCCCGTTGGCTGCCACAGTGGGCGTGGAGCCTCTGACTCCCCAAAACCCCCGCCGAGGTTGCCTTCTTTCTCCCCCAGGATCTGCTCCATCAGATCTGCCCCCCCACCCCCCAGCAATAGGCCTTCTCCAAGAGGGCCAGTGGGAGCAGAAGATGCTGAATCTGCCAGGCCCCAAAGGGAGGATGGGGACTGCTCCCTCTCCCCTTTACTTGAGGGGTGCTCTCTTGAGCTGGGTGGTTTCATTACCCAAAGTAGGGAATATCATCTGTGCCACCTGGGGGGGAGGGAGGTTTGCTCTCAGTTTGCATCCTGGCAGCTTACCCTGCTTTACTTGACCAGCAAGGTGGATACTTTCCTTCAGCCGGCCAGCCAGTGATTTCCAGAGCTGCTGTCCTTTCTCTGGCCCAAGGCTCCCCTTCTATGCAGAGTCTGGAGCGGACCGTAGGGCCTCCAAGGCCTCCCTCCAGCTTGGCCCTTCCCACTGCAATGGGGGCTGCCAGTAGACTAGGCTTGTCCTGATGGAGGGGCCCTCTGGGCTATGTGGCCTTCCTGATGCCACTGCCCTCCCTGGGCAGGTTCTCTACTGCAGGGTGAAGAGGTGGCAATGTCGGAATCGCCATGGGCTGTGGAGCGAGGGTCTCGTTGGCAGAAGCCACATCACCCGCAGCTTCCAGCTTGTCCTTGTGCTCTGCTGGATGCCAGGTCAGTGGTCCATGCCCGTTTTCCAGCCGGCCTTCTGAGCTTGGCCTGCCTCCTGCCAAATGCGTCACCTGCCATGTGGATGGGGGTGGGCTGCAGCCTCAAAAGCCAGCAGGTTGATCAGAGACTGTGACTGGCCGGCCTTCTTGTCCACAGCTTGCCTCCTCGTGGTGCTGTCATTCACTGGCCTCCAGCTTTCCACCCTTTTTCCTCTCTTGGTGGCCACGGTGAGTTGTTGGGGGGGGGGGAGGAAAGGGACCTCCTTGGGTGGTCAGCACCCGGAGGGGAATCATAGCTGGCTTCTCTGCCCTGCCCAGGCCATGACTGCCCCCCTCCAGGGCTTCCTGCACAGTTTGGTCTATGGCTGGCTGCGGGGCAGCTTTCGCCAGGAAGTTGTGGGTGAGCGGCTCCCGCTGCATTGCTCGCCGGACCTCAAGGCCTTCTTTGATGATTCCTTGGCTGCATCTGGCTAGCCCGAAAGCCTTTCTGGAGCCAGCTGTGCATGAGAAGCAGCGAGGGACCTCAGAGGTCTTCTAGTCCAACAACCCCCACCCCCACGAAGAGGAGAACCTGTATCATTTCAGACAAATAACTGTCCTTTAACATTCTGCTAAATAAAATGTGCAGGGAGTCCACCCCACAGCCTCTCTTCAAAGGGGGTGGGGGGCAGCCCTCTAGTTTTGGATCATCACTACAAAGTCTCAGGGCCTTCTTGGCTCCAGCCAGTCGTGCCCCCCCCCCCCTTGGAGGCCTTTGGAATCCCACCCTCTGGGCGGTCAGTGCAGGAGAAGCAAATGTGGTTTGTTTGTGCCCTGAATGGGCCTTCAGCACAGCACCCCCAAGAGCAGAGATATGGCTGGCCTCGCAGGGTTGCCGAAGCCCTGGCTCTCCCGTAACCTCAGACCCCCCCACGGGCAGAGCCAAGCCTCCCCACACCTTGAGAAATATCCTGCCACCTCCGAGACTCCTAAAAGGCGAGGTGGAGGAAGAGCATTGAAATAGCCCCCCCTTGTTCCAAGCCCCCGCTTGCCCCTCGTCTCTTGGGATCAGAACTTTCTAGTCAAGGCCGGGGCCTTTTCCTTCCCTGGCTCCTCCTGCGTAGGCCCTGGAGCCTTCCAGTCACCCACATGGGCTGGACACGAGAAGGAAAAACCCTTCCTGTCACCCAAGCATCCACATTGGGCTTGTATTCGGTGAGCTTTTTATTAGGCAGCTCCCTGCTGACCACCAAGCTCATCCAGGGTGGCTTGAAGAGACTGTTTCCGCTGCCCTTCTCCGAACAGACGGATTGTGGAATGAATTTTGAACTGTGGTGGGACAAAAAGAGTAAGAAACCTCCAAAGGAAGCTCAGTTGAGGGACTTTCTGATAATTCAGGTTTATTAGCTTCTCTCAAGAACACGCAACCACCGTGCATCACCCAGCAACACACGTCAGCTGTGCCATTCGGCTTGGGCACCTTCTCCATTCGCCTCCCAGGACCGCTCCTGTGGTATAAAGCATTCAAAGGCAGAACCCCCTCCCACTAAATTGGCCCTCGGTGAGCTGCCCCCTTCAGCTAGCACTGGCCGTTTCCTGGTGACACAGAATGGCTTGGAGGTCCTTGGGCAGCGACCGGACCACGACGGCAATGTGCTGACACACTTGCTGGAGCGTCTCCTCTCTGGCGGGGAGGCCTCGGCTCCTGGCTTGGACCTGCACGGGGGAAGCAACCAGACAGCAAGCCCCCTCCTGCCAGTCAGCCATCCTGGCAGAAGCCCTCTGAACAGCACTTGGAGGGGCATTTGGAACTGGAGGTTGACCAAAAAGGCTTCCCAATACTCTTGCCCCCGCCTCCGCCCCTTCCCCTGCACCAGGGGAATCCCCACTGGGTCGCTTTCCATGCAATGGCTATTCTTTTCCCGGGGGGTGGGGGCAGTCATCGTAGGTGGGGCCAAGTGTGTTCGTTGCTGGCTCAGATGCTATAGGCTGCCTTGTGTCCCCCCACCCACTCCTGGCTCCCCTGCTCAGTGACCCCCCCCCCCTCAGGGAGGAGGAGGGGGAGGGAGCTGGGCGAGGCTGAGGGAAAGCCACCGCTTACCAGCTTCTCGCGGAGCTTCAGCACCAGGTCCACGGCCTCCGCCTCCGCCTTGTCCACCATCCAGGCCCTGACATTCTAAAGGGAGAGGAGCAGAGGAGGGGGCCCTCCTGCTCTCACTCTGCCCAGGGGGCCCAAGCAGCAGCGCCTGGCCTGGGCCGTGAGTCTGCTGGGCTCGCAAGAGATTGGGGCGCTTCACCACCCCCCACCCCACCCTGCTGCTCCAGAGCCTTGCCCTACAGTGAGTGGACAGACTGAGCCCAGGGTGGGAGTAGGGGTGGCTCACCCATTCAAAGATGCCCCCTCACCCCCAAGCGGTCTTCCCACCTACCGCTTCAGCGATGGCCTCCAGGTGCAGAGCTTCCAGCTTATGCCTCATCTCTCGGTGCCTCTGACGAAACCAGCCGTCGAAGTTGGGTGACTTAAAGAATCGCCTGCCGGGGGTTTGGGGGAGGGAGAGGAGAGGGCGTCAGTCCAGAAGAGCCTCATGCCGGACAGCCTTGGCCAGATTTTGGTGGCAGAAGCCCACCTGGGCCAGTTTTAAACAGCATCACACAACCCGCCTGGTGACTCCGTTATGGTCCCAGGCGGAGGTAGGATTGGGGAGCAAGACGGGGGTGTCCTGCCTCTGCTTGGGGGAAGGGTTTGCTCTGGGCCCACAGGTTGGGCTCTGACGCAGAAGAGGGGCTCTGAAGGGGGCTCAGCGACTCATCTACCTGTAAAGGGCCAGCCAGTCGCCCTTGAGCGCACAGGTGAGCTGGGGCCCGGCCTGTTCCAAGCTCCTCAGGAAATCTTCCTGATGGAAAGGGCGGATCTGAGGGGGAGTCTGGGGGCGAAGGGAGAGAGAGAGGGAGAAGCAGCCAGAGAGCGAGGCCCTCCCCAGCACAGGCAGCCCTTCCTTACAACAAGGGCCGGCTCTGGGGCCGGGAAGGAAGGGCCTTACCTTCCATGGGCTGATGGTCCTTTGCAGCGGCATCAGGCTTGCCATGTAGTGCTCCTGGGGGGGGGGGGGGGAGGAAGAGGAGGCAGTTGGGAATCGGGTGAGGGGGCTGGAGCTTCTCACAGGAGACAGTGGGGAACAACCTTGGCTCCTCCCCCAGCCACAGCCAGCCCCCTTTCCTCCCCCCCACCCCACCCCACCAAGACCTACCAGGGGGATAATGAAGCTCTGGGTGAGCTCCAAGAGCTGGCGCCTCAGCAGGGCGTTCTGGGCCTCGGACGGGCGCTTCTTTTGGATGCCCTGTGGGGCACGGCAGAGGTCAGCCAAGATCCACTGGCCCTGTTCTCCCCTCCCGAACAGCGAGGCCCCCACTGCAAAGGGTGGCTTCTCTTGCTCATTGGTTCAGGAGACATGGGGTGGGGGGAAACCAACCGGGTCCCACCTACCCTGTAAGGAAGGAGAAGATGCCGCAGGGCAGGCAGGCCTCCTTTCAGGCCAGGGAGGGAAAGGTGCTCTCGGCTGGAAACCTTCCACCTAGCAGGCCTACCAGGACTGCCCATAGCCCCCCCTCCCCCCCAGCCTTTGTTCCTGCTGAGCTGCCCCAGGAGGGGGGTGGCTCAGGAGCCCAAGCAGCTTTGGCCCCAAGGGGCCTGGTGGCCGACTTAGTGCCTGGAAGAAGGGGGAACAGGCGTTCACCCCACCCCCATGTCTCTGGCAGGGCAGCCTCCCCTTGCCCTTTATTCCTCTATTGCAACTCTGCGAAAGGGGGAGGCCCAGAGCCTGCAGCCCGTTTCAGAGTTTCGGTTCTGACTGACCTTCAGGAGTGTCTTGATCAGTGTCTTGTCCTTGTGTAAAAATGCTTTGTATGCTGTGTAAAGTCCTGAGACGAGGCCAGAGGAGCCAAACAGAGAAGAGGGAAAGAGGATTGGGGGGAGGGGAGGGGGGAAGAGGGGTCCCACCCTCCAAGCCAGCTACAAAACAGGCCCTGCTTGGCCGAGGCTCCCTCCTGGGCCTCCCTCTCCAGCAGCAGGGGCAACTGGTCAGCGGGAGGCTCACCTGGCTTAGTATCCAAGGTTTTCAGCTTGGCAAGTTTCTTCAGCTTGACCTGCTTGGGCAAGTCCCCTGCACGGGAGTATCAACACATGGCAGAGCCAGGCTGGGCTGCCACTGCCAGACCCCTGTGTCCAGGCTCCAGGACGAATGTGGCAGTTTCCTGCCTCCTGGCAGTGGAGAAGGCCGGGCTGCCCCCTGGGAGCCAACCCTCCTCCCGCCTCAGGTGATCTCAGGGTCTCTCTCCCCACAGCCGCCCAGCGGGGGCCCAGCCCTGCGTTACCAGCCATCCGGACCTCCCCGAGGCGAAGGATGTGGGGCCAGTGCTGCAGCATCTTGATAAAGAAGGGGTTGGTGACGCCCAGGAGCACGCTGGGGCTGAGGGGAGCAAGCAGAGGGGTGAGGAAGGGGCTTCTCCCTCCCTGGAACCCCTACAGGCACCCTGGGCAGGAGGAGACTCACGGGCCCTGCGTCCGGGTCGTGTACTCTTTGAACTCGTTGTCGTGAATAGTAAAGTATGGGCGGAAATCACAGCAGTACTTCAAGGGCGCCAGGCAGCTGAGGTGTGTGTGTGGAGAAAACCATTCGTTTGAGGGCAGCCTGGAGAGGGTCCTTCGGCCAGGGCCTCCCTATCAGCTGCCTCACCAGCAGCTTTGCAGAGAGCGAGTAGGAGCGTGCATGAGCGTCTGGTACCTGGCTAGGGCAAGGACCACCTCGGAGGACATGGCGGGGGAAGGGGCCACCACCACCAGGGGCTCCCCGAGCAGGACGAGCTCCCACAGCAGCTGAACGTGGACCAGCACCGACTGGAAGCACCTATTCCAAGAGCAGAAAAGGGGAGATGGCCCAGCTGGGCACTGAATGCGGAGACGCCAAAGGCTGCCCTCCAGCCCTGCATGGAACCATGCAGCCCCCAGCCCCATTTCTGGACAGGTCCTGAGAACCTAAGAAGCCTTCAGCCTCTCAGGGTGTGGTGTAAGTGCCGTCTTCTTGAGTCTCCTCCTCCTCCGTGTCTCTGTGGCCAACACTTTGCCCCAGGGGGTCTGATGGTTTGGCCTGGCAGGCTTCCTCCCCACCCTTCCTGGACAGGAGCAGTTTTTGCAAGAAGGGCAGGGGTAGCCCTCACCTGAAGAGGTCCAGCTCAGCAACACTGGGGAGGATGAGGGGAGCTGGTAGAAGGTTCTGAGCAAGGGAAGAAAGACAAGGGGGAAAGTCAAGACTTTGTGTCTGGAGGAACACAACGCTGCTGTGTCACACACGCTTGGAAGGAGGAGCAGCCAAGGTCTCCGAAGGCAAAGGCTCAATGCTCCGCCTGGGAAGAATCCAATCCGGCCCTTCCGTGTGGCCTGGACAGAGAGGGCAAGTGTCCAGAAGTAGGTGAGCTCCAGAAAAACCAGACTCAATTCAGAGTGGAAGGGGTGATCCTGCCAGGTGGCATTGTTAGAGTGACATTGTGGCTGTTTTTCAGCAAAAGCAGGAAGGATGCACTAAACCTCCCCCCCCCCCTACACACACACACACAAGCAAAACATGCTAATTTCCTCACCACAGGACTCACAGATCAGGGTTTTTGGTTTTGGACAATGGACTTCCAGATGCCACCTGCCAGCACAGGGACATCCGGGAAGGGACTCCAGAGAACTTGATCAGTCACGGCAGGGTTTCAAGCGGGGGCTTTCCAAAGGCCCATCTGGTCCATGGGCAAGGCCAAGGGGCACCCCCAGCCCCTGGAAGCTCAGCCTTTACAGCCACCTGCCTCAAGCATTGGGGCTGGGGTCAGGCGGGTCAGGCTCAGGGCAAAGCCTGGAAGAGGATGAGCTCTGCGGAAGGAACTTCCAGGCGGTGCTGCCAGCAAAGAGACATGCCAGCCTTTACGGGCACACTCCACAGCAGATGCAGTTGGAGGAGCCCTTCTACTCTGTTGTGAGGCTACATGAACAGAATCTTGCAAATCTGAAGGCACAAATGTCCAGCCATTAGGTTCTTTCCCTGACCGCCAAATTGCTGGGGGTTCCTCCCTCTCCTCTGATCGTTTCCTCCCCTCCTCGTCCCAGGTGCCACCTGCAAGAAGGCTGCTTTCCTCCTTCACCTCCTGAATCAGCAGCTTGGCAGGGCAGGAGTCGGGCTTGTCCATCTGGGAAGGAATCCTCACCTGCACCACAAAGAGCAGAGCATAAAATGGGCCCCCCTCCCTGAAGAGAGCTGCCCTCCTGGCAGGAGGCGGCCACGGGAAGTGTAACCTGGCGGGAAGTGCCCCAGCCCATACCTGAATAACCACACCCATCACCGGCAGGTTCAGCGTCTGGCCAGGCACAGGGGGCGGCCACTGGTCAATCTCGCTGCACACTGAAAGAAGCACAAAGGGAGGGGCAGCTGAGGACAAGGGTGGCGCTGCAGCTTCCCTCCACCCCGCACTTCACCCGGTCAGATCCAGGAGCCCAGAAACAAAGAGGGTCCCCGGAGACCCCCAACTTTCCCTCCAAAAGGGCTCCGGCCATGAACAGCCAGCCGGCCGGCCAGGTCCCAGCCTTGATGGTGATCTTACACCCCCCCCGACCCCGCCCACCTGCTTCCAGACATGGATCAAGCTTCTCAAAGTACTCCGGGGCGATCAGGTGCAGCAGCGAGTGGAAGAGGGTCACGTAGGGCAGCCGAGTCACCAGGACCAGCGACTGGGGCGGAAAGGCAGAGACTCTGACACACACGCACCCCGCACCCCCCGCAGACCCTCGCCCAGGGCAGACCCAGCCAGCCCAGCACCCCCCTCCGCCCCACTCACCTTCTGGAAGTAGCCCCTCTGCACGGAGCGGTCGCGGACTTGCCGGAAGAAGACGTAGCCGAAGAGGTGCGCGGGCTCCGGCTGGGGAGAAGTAGGGGAGCCCCCTCACCGCCCGCCCGCCCGCCCGCCCGCCAGGGAAAGGGGGCGGCAGCCCGGAAAGGGCGCAGGCAGAGCCACCCCCTCCGGACAAGGAGACCCCCGACCCACCTGCAGGCCCGGCGGGGCTTCCTGGCTGCGCTGCCCCTCGCCCGCCGCCCGCCTTCGCCCCGCAGACCGTCGGAAGCGGAAGCTGAACTGGGTGTCCCCGAGGCTCCCTGGGGGCGCAAGCGGGGGGAGGGGTCAGCGAGGGGGCCGCTCCACCCCCCCACTCCCCCCACCCCAATCCGTCCCACTGACCGGAGTAGGAGTCCGGGAAGGCCAGGTAGCAGATGCTCGTCCTCTGCGGGGGTGGGGGTGGGAGAAGGGCGTCAAGAGGGGCGCGGGGGCGCCTCCCTCCCCTCCCCTCCCCCTCCCCCCTGCCCCCTGTACCTCCTTCTCGGTCAGGCTGCCCTCCGGCGGGTAGATGCGCTGCGGGAGGAGGAGGAGAGCGACCGTCAGCCCCCAAACCCGGTCGGGACGGACCCCCGGGCGGCCCCCGCCACCCACCTCCAGGGCCTGCCCCAGCTCCAGGTCGAAGGTCACCGCGCAGACGCATTCCAGCCAGGCCGACAGCCGCCCCCAAGGCAGCAGCGGCGACGGGGAAGGGCCGCTGCCGTCCGGGACCGCCATCGCCGCCCGCGGAACACGCATGCGCAGAAGCGGGGTCGCAGCCCCCATCGCTTGGCCGTCATGCGCGTGCGCCCCCTCCCGGCGCCCCCACCCCGGCCGCCATTTTGCTTCCGGAGCGGCGGCGGAGGAGCGGGAGAGGCTGGCGGCCGGTCCGTCCGCGCGGAGGGGAGGGGAGGGGAGGGGAGAGAGGGAGGCGCCGCGCCTGGCCTGGCCTGGCCTGGCCTGGCCGGGGAGGGAGGCCGGAGCGCTCGCTGCATCCTATCCGGCCTCTCGCTCGGCGGCTTGGCTTCCCGGCCCGGTCTCGTCCGGCGGGGGGAGCCCCCCCCCCAGGCCTTCTCCGGGGAGGAGGGGAAGCCCCGGGTCCTGGCCCGACTTCAGCCCCCCTCCCCCCCTCCTTTCGGCCTCCCGGGGCTGCCTGGGAGCTTCCCCCCCCCCGCCCCCCGGTTGAGAGGCTGTGTGGGTCGGTGTCGTTTTCTTCTGTGCTCTTTCTCTTTCCTCCTGCCCTTGCCCCCCTTGGAGGCCCCCGCCCAGAGTCTCCAGTTTGTTCCGTGTCCCAGGAGGAGGTAGACAGGAGATAACCTGGGTGGGGGTGGGGGGGACAGGAGATACGGGGGGGGGGAGAGGGTTACGGGGGGGGGCGGCGTTCAAGGGAATCCTCCTCCTCCGGAGAGAGTCCTCAATCTCTCCTCCCCCCCCCTCTCTCCCCCCCTCCCCCCCCCCGTGCCCTCCGTCTCTCTGCCTGCAGCAAAAGTTCCGGCTTTTGAAAGGAGTTTTTCTCCCAAGATGTTATAAAGGCTGACCTGGATGACGACTCCCTTTGGCGGTTTATTGGCTCCCCGGGAATCTGAGAGCGGTGCCTAAAGGAGAGGAGATAAGTAGAAGGTGGTGTGCCTTGCTTGGAGAGAGGTCTGTTTGTTTCTGAGAGCGAATGGTCAGGGGTGCCTGGGAGGTTGACCAAAGAGCCCCTCGAGGAGAGGAGAAGACAAGACCGTCTGTCCACCTTCGGTTATCACGTTCCCGGGAGAACCGGCCTCTTGACTAGCGAACTCTGAATTTCAGGAAGTGGAGGAGGGCTGCTCGGTGCTCCTCCTCCTTTTCCAAGCTCCAGGCCTTTCTGTTGGTAATCTGGAAATAGGAAGTTGGGATGTTTTTAGGTGAAATACTAGAGTGCTGTCTTTTTAAATTCTGGGCCGTAGGCCGCTCTAGAGGAGCCACGTAGCCTGCTTTGTTTTCTGGTTGGTTAGAATTTAAAACTTCCATTAGGTCTGTTTGGGGTCGCAGAAGGTGACTTTGAAATAGTGTCTCTAGCTATACTGGAATTTTCTTTTGGTCTGAATGGGACCCAAACGTGCACCAGTAATTAGAAAAATGAAATGACGAGAGAAGGAAAGGAAAAAAGCACAAGGCGTAGACTTGGGGTTAATAATCCATGTGTCATTTAAAGAAATAGAAAATACTTTCAACACCTATATCCTATAGCTCTATCAGTTGTAAATTTTTAACAAACTATCTCTGGATGTGCCTCAACAAGGCAGGTTATGTTTGCTTGGACAATACCATTAATTAAACATTACTTCAGGACTCTGTTTCTTTATTCAGTTTTTTAGTCGGTGCTATTTTGCAAACATAAATATAATTTATCCAAAGCAAAATAGTTTTTTTTTTGCTATTTAATCTACCGGGTAACTGAGTAACTGAATTTATAATACAGAATAACAGAGTTGGAAGGGATCTGGCAGTCCTCTAGTCCAGCCCCCTGCCTGCTCTTATGGTACATCATTTTGTTAGTGTTGGGAAATGTGGCCCATGGATTTACAGTGGGTTTCATAAAGAAAGATTTTTAAAGCAGTCCTCCAATTTTCTCAAAAATTGACCAAGATAAAGAACTTAAAACAGACATTCTCCTTTAGAGAATGGGATCTCCAGCAGGGGAGCAATCTACAAATCTTAAGTATAATGCTATTTCACAAAATTAAATTAGTTTTACAAGTGTTTATTGAGTATTTTCTTGCAAATTTAAAAAAAAATAGAAAAGTTAAATAGGAAAAGAAAAAATAGGAATAAGGAATAAAAAGAAAAATAGGAATAAGGAAAGAGAAGAGGAACATATACACCCAGAAAAAAAGAATAAAGATGTGTCCTCCCATCTTCTTTGCAGCAATAATACTGTTCTTGCCTTCCCAAATAACACAACAGTTCCCTTCTTCTACGAATAGCCCTTGGCTGGGGGCCCTTCTATGTTTGGAGATACGCAACGGTGCTAAAAGTGACTTACAGACCCAGCCTCTGAACAGCCGTTGCAGCGTGACACATTTGCTGTGATTACGGCATCTGACAGTCGTGCCTTCCCGACTGGCTCCCTGCTGGCACAGAGTCAGTGAGTGGGGGAGATTGCAAGTCGTGGTCACCTGATGTGTCTTTTTCTCTCCCCCCCCCCATCATTTTATTAAGAATTACATTAAACGGAGAAAGCTAAATAGGCACGTTAGATGTACATGTACTCATAAATACATAATTACGTACCCATGTTAAAGAGAGAACAACCGCCCCTCCCGCAGAAGAGATACTTAGAAGAGATAAAAAATTAACCTTCATCCCCGTTAACAATTTATTTCTGTTTCTTAAATTACAACCAGTTACACCTTCATTCCATGTTTCAGCACCTTTTTCTAAATCTCGTCTCTAAATCTTCAGCTCTTGATGCTGATCAACAAAGATCCAATAAAAATTAACCTAATATATTACCAGAAATTAAAAGCAAAACCACACAAAAGAGGCTATAGAACCAAGCTATAAAAATGTGAACCGAATGTGTGATAATGTTTGTACCGTAACAAATGCTTGAAAATGCTGCCACAGTTTCAGAACCAAGGCCAGTGCCCATAAAATTGTTTTTGTACTGGAAGGGTTATAGGAAAAGCGAGGCTGCTGAAGCCGAGTACTGCTTGGCAGGAAGAAGAGCCCTTCCAAAGGCCGGTGGGAAGGAGGGGCGGGCCTCTGGCCGGCCAGGTGGCTTCTCTTGTCCTGCTTGAAGGGCTGAGAGCCTGAGCCTGTTAGTTAGACAATTTCATTGATCTTTGCAACCCTCTAGGTCTCCCCAGGTAGCTTAGGAGAGGAGCGGGTTAGCAGAGTGTTGATTTCTTTGCTATGGGAAGTGATACGCTCACCCCCACCTGTGTTAGAAGGGGCAGTTTCACCCCCAGTTTCTTGGGCTGCACCATTTGAATCACTCTTTAGTTCAGGGTGTTGAAAGTTAGAGGGACAAGGCGGCCACTCTGCAGCTTTTTGTGAGCAAGGGCGCCCTTCCTTGAGACTTTCCCCTCTCCACCTTGAGAATTGTTGTTCCTCCAATGGAGCCTGGGAGACAGAGCGCTGAGGATAGCCAGGCTAGTCAAGCAGGGCCACTGAAGTAATGCCCTTCTTGTTCCTGGAGGCTGTGAGAGAATGGATGGGGCGGGAGCAGCTCAGGCTCAACCCTCCTAGCAACATGGGGTGGGGGTCTGAATGCCAGCCCCCCACCTTGAACAGGGTTTGCGCTAGCTAGCCCAGCTGGATGGGACATGTGCTCTGGGAGGGGAGTCCTTCTGGTTTCATCTGCAGCTCCTGCTACAGGAAGTGGCAGCAGCTGTGGCTAGAAGGGCCTTTGCGTGGATGCATCTTGGGTGCCAGCTGTGCCCTTTCTTAGACCTGCTAAAGCCTTGGGTGGATTGTTGCCAGGTGGGCCGTGCATGGAACTGGCCCAGAAGGTAGCCCCACGAGCAGTGACTTAAGCTTTGCTGTGCCACACCTGCTGCATGAGCTGCCCTGGCTACTGGATGGCTTCCAGGTGCAGTTCAAGGTGCTGGCCCTTAACTCGCCTTCCCTGGGAAGGGAACCCAGTAGGGACCACCTGTGGCTTTTGCGTGCCCTGTAAGATCTGACAGCTAGCCCAGACTTAAAGAATTGAAGAATACCAACCAGGAATATCCAGGAAGAGGCCCGTCTCTGCCATTAGATCTGCCCTGTAGAACAGGGTCTCCCCAGGGATTTGTATGGAAACCCCCTCCCCCCTCGGCCTTTAAAAGAACATTACAAACGTGACTATCCCTGAGCCTTGTGTTGGTGTGGTCCTGCGGCTTTTGTCTTTGCTGGTGGTGTTCCTTTCAAGGAATTTTATCTACTGGGTTGTATTGTTGACTTTATGGTTTTTCTATATGTTTAGCCGCCCAGAGTCATTTGAAGTTGGACAGCCTAGAAATTTGACTAATAAATAATCAATTACAAAACAATAAATAAGTGCTTTACAAAACAAGACTTCCATGGCCCATTATTAATCAATTTTACCATTTTCGCTGAAAATATTAAAAAAAAAGAACCATAGAGGTAATAAAAAATTGTTTTAGTAGGCTTTATTCTTATAATTTATTTGCATGTATATTTGTACAGTCTTATTTCCAGAGTAGTTTGGCAAGTGGGTGGCCATATAGAGTGAGTGAGTGAATTAATCAATCAATGAGAATATTTGTAGCTTGGGGCTGAAATGAGGGGTCCTTGGTGTTCTTTGAGTTTACTTGCTTTCTTGCAGACATTTCATTACCCAAATGATTGACTAGCACCTGATTTTACCTAGTTTGGGTAATGAAATGCCTGCAAGAAAACAAGCAAGCTCAGAGAACACCAAGGGCAATGAATGAATGAATGAATGAAAAGAAATTGCAAATCAAATGTTACTAGTGCATGTATGAAAGATTTGGAAGACATTAAAATTCAGAATGAGTTCTGGCTGGGTAGAATTTTAAAGGGATGAGCCCTGGAAATAACAGATACTTTAAATGCTACATGTCTCCCCCCACCACCCTTCTAAACTGAGAAGCCATGGCTCATTGGCTGGGAGCTGGCAGTGGAGAGTTAGGGATATTGGCAGAGGCTGGGTGCTGCTATCTGCAGGGCAGTCACCACTCAATCACAAAAGGATTAATAGGTGTTGTGTCCAAAATGTGATGCTTCCTTTGTTGGTGATTCATACATTCTTTGCCAGTAGACAGTCAGTTGCTAAGCCACCAAGGCAAGAGAATGTATTATTTTATAGCCGAGCTCTCATGCCAAACTCATCCTAGTTGCCTGCATTTATCCCTGAAAGTTAGTCATAAACTTTATTTACCATATTTTCCCCATTGTGATTCATTTTCTGCATATTTGGGTACATCTGCTCTCCATTATTTAATAGAGCTTTAAGAGTGTGCCTAGTTCTGTGAAATGGGGGGAGCAGGGGACAGTTGGAAGGGTGCCCTAAGCATCTGCAAAAGAGCAAGATCCTTTCAGAATCTTCTTCCTGAAGCAGATTTTTCAGAGGTTCAGTGTGCAATTTATCTCTAGGCTTAGGAATGCGGAGTGGACAGCCGCCCGGCTCTCTTGATGAGTTGGGAAGTAGCTGCTTTCCTGGTAAAGGAACAGTGCGTAGATATTCTGCAAACCATTACATTCCCATCTCTGAGAAGCCCATTAGGTCAACCAACTAGAAATTGAAATAAAGGCACTTTGATAGATAGATGGCTGCCGAGCCTCGGCTTTATACCTCTGATGGAAAGGGCTTTGCCACTTCTGAGGAATTCCTGCTTTTAACATTTTGTCGAATGTTTGATCGGAAAACCACATCCTTGTGATTCAAATCCATCGTCCTGTACTTTAGAAGAGCAGAAAATAGGGCTTATTTGATGTCCTTCCGGGTATTCCATGTTAGCCTTGAAGAGTTTAAATGTTCTTAAAATTCCTTCAGTTTCATTTTGCAGGGCTGGCTTCCTAATCCCCTGGTTATTATTCTTGCTTTTCTTTCAAAAGTAGATAATTAATTAATTAAAATGAAGGTTTCCCCTGTCCAGTTGTGTCTCATTCTAGGGGGTGGTGTTCATCTCTGCTTCTTAGCTGAGGGAGCCTCGTTGTCAGAAGACACTTGTCTGGTCATGTGGCCAGCATGGCTATACGACAAGTTGCATGGAATACTGCTTTATTTATGTCCTGCCTTTATTATTTTTGCAAACAACTTCAAAGTGGCAAACCTATCCAATGTAGGTTCTTCCTGTTTTCCCTACAACGATAACCCTGCGAGCTGAGTTGAGTTGAGGGGTTGGATTGGCCCGAGGTCACCCAGCTGTTTCATGGCCAAGGACTTGAAATCACAGCCTTCAGCTTTCTAGCCTGCTGCCTTAACCTCACCTTTTCCCTCTATTAGAAGAGCATGGTTAAAAAGACTCTAAGCAGTTTACAGAACTTCATTTAGAACAGCAATAAAATTCATGGCACATTTAGATAAAAAAACAAAAGTAGAAAAATAATTTAAATTCTGGCCATGCAAGTAATAAACTGATGGCATCGCTTCAAACTCTCCAAAGGGTTTCTGGGGTGGTTCAGTGTTTAATAATGTAAGCAAGACAACAGCAGCGAAGGTGATTGAATTTGGAATTCAATAATGCGATGTACTAATAGCAAGACAGTATCGGTAGGCCTCTTTCCCCCTTCCCAGTTAGCAGGGAACTATTCATCCTTTCTCCCAGGAAATAAAATTCAGCAGGTTTGAAACCAATTGGACTGTGAGCCCCTGGAAGCCCATCAGAGCGAGCCCTTGGGCCTGGTCATCCTGAATCAGTTGCAGCTTTGGAGTGGTCTTCAAAGGCAGCCCCACTCTCACCCCCTCTTTGAGGGTGGTCTTGTGCCAGTTGAGCCTCTAGCTGGCACATCATCCAGCAGTAGCTATGGGCCTAGAAGTCCCCCAGCCCCAGGTTCTGGAGCTGCTTCTGCAAGGGTGATGCCCCCCTTCAATGGTTCCAGACGGTGCTCGTCCTGGCCTCAACCTTCCTATTTTAGGGAAGGCTGCTGAGAGAAGGCCCTGAAGAAAGAGACTGACCTTTTCAGCCTGGGTGGTAGTTCTGAGGTGTCATGCTCCTCCAAAGAAATAAAAGGCGGGGGGAGGGGGGCAATCAATTCCAAAGGGTAAGGGTACCCCCAGAAAAGGTGTGTCTCAGAGAACTCACAAGATGGTGCAATTAAAGGGAAGGGACCTGAGCCAGGTCTGCCAGGTAGGATGGGACGGTACCCTTGGGCGAGGGGTCTTGCAAACAACATGACTTCATGCCACTTAAGGCTTTAAAGGTGGCAGCCAGGGCATCTTGAATGGGGCCTGGAAAACAACCAGAAGCCCCTGCAGCTTGTGCAACTGTGGGGTTTCATGGACAATTGCCCAGAACTGCAGGTTGCATCAGTTGTAACTTCTGAGTACTCCTCAAAGGCAACCCCATGTAGAGCGCATTGCAGTAATCCAGCTGAGAAGCACTAGGGCAGGAGGGACCGTGAGCCGGGTCTCCCAGCTGAGAGAAGGGCACAAGGGGTGCACATGCAAAGGCCACCACCCTGGTTCCTCAGGCAGGAAGGTCCACGTAGTGTATACCATCAAAAATGACAAGCTCACCACCTCCGAGGGAGGGCAGGGCAGCTGTGTGTGTGGGGTGGGGGGGACACCCACACCCACAGACACTCTGGTTTGCCATTATTGAGTCTAAGCCGGTTCTTCCACACCCAAGCCATCCCAGCCTCCAGGGTCTCCGCCCCCCCCCCCCCCGATAAGCCTCTTCGGAAGAGCAGCTCCTGCATATTGGTGATGCCATGTCTCGTGCCACCCCAAGGACCTCTCCCAGCAGCCAGTCGGACCCACCCAGAAGAGTGGACCTCTCCCCTCTAACAACACTGACCGGAACCGGCCACAGAGGAGAGTCATTCCCCTTCCTAACTCCCAGGACTGGTCCGGAAGGATGCCCTAGTCAACAGTACTGAATCCACCAAGAAATCTAGGAGGGCCAGAATAAATGCCCCTTCTTCATCTGAGCCTCCATCCTTCTCCAGACTGAGGAGGTTCCGTGGGATGGATGGGATTCATGCATGGCCTTCCACAGGCCCCTCTCTCTCCCCTGGCATCCCTTGGAGAAGGGGTCTGCCTCTGCCCCTCCCCCACCTCGGCCTGTCCAAACGGTGGGGGTCAAAGTCTCATTGTCCCAGGGTCAGAAGGGGGGGGGGGAGAGCAGCGTAGCTCAATCCCAGCAGGACTGAAGGGCTGCAGTGGTTTGGACCCGCCAGGCCGGGCCGGCATGCCTGTTCAGGGCTGCATCTGTTGAAAGAGCAGGTGGGGGTGGAGCAGGAATACATCCCCTGCGCCCCTTCTCCCCTTTTGTAGGCTGGGGTCGGGTGGGGTGTCCAGACTTTCTCTCCCACCCTACTGGTCTTGTAGGGGGGTGGGGGTGGGGGGCTGCTTTGAAGACCACTTGGCAGGCGAAGTGTCTGCCTGGACATTCGTGTTGCTCCTAGATTGGCTATTTTTGAGAAGTCTTTGAAAATCCAGTTTTTCGCCCAGGGTAAGGGTTGTTGGTTAACCTTTTATTTTGGAGGCTTTCTTCTGAGGGGCACTGGCTCCCCCTCCCCCCTTATTTTAGCTTTTACGGTTTTTAATGTTGTACGCTGCCCAGCGGGAGGGGGCCAACCAAGAAGGTGTGCGGGGGGAGGGCTTTTGCAGCCATTTGCACGGAATCCGGTTGTATGGCGGCAGCCTGCATATTCGCTTTAGTGACCGGGGGCGGGGGGGGGAGGGAGCGGCCGAGCCTCTGGATGACAGGTCACGATTCCCCTGGAGCTCCTCCTTTACTGTGTTTTAAAGCCGAGTCAAGGGGGTGGGGGTTAGAGAGATGAAGGCGAAGAGGGTCTTTGGGAGCGCTTTGAAGCTTTTGGATCTTCTGCGAGAAAAGCCCCCCCCCCTCCGCCCCCCGGGGAAAGTCCTCATGATGAGAGGCCGTTTTTTATTTGAGAAGCCTTCGGCCGGCTCTGGTGAGCGTGCCTGGAGGGAGCGGCAACCATCGTCTTGAGAGGTGAGCCCTGCGGATTGTCCTAGGCCTCCTCCAAGGGGAGCATCTCTCTTTCCCTGGTCAGTTTGGCTGTACTTTGTGGTTTTTTTCCTACTTGTACATCATCTTTTTTGGGCCATGGTTATCAAGTTGCAAAAACCTTAGTAGATTCGGAAGCGAGCGCTGTCTTTCAGTGCTTTTTTTATTCTAAACCTCTCCAAAGTGTGTTGAATGGTAGGAAAAGTCCATCTTAAATTATTCTGCATACAGATGATAACCATCCGATAGAGGAAGGCTCAGGAGAGCCTCTTGACCGCTGTTTGGCCGCCTTGGATCTGCAGAGCAGAACTTGGCAGGGGAGGCTCCAGGTGATAAGAGAAAAACCTGGCCTGATTCTCCATGTCTTATTTCCGCTGACAAACTTGAATCCGATTGTCAAGCAAGCTCCGTCCTCTGCCTGCCTGCCTGCCTGCCTCCCAACCCCCGGTCCCCGTGTCACAGGAAGGCAGGAGAACCGGCCGTTACTTTGTCTGCCCACCCAGCGACCACCAGGTCTTGGGCTGAGGGCACTTTGCCCATGCCGGGAAGCTGTGAAATTGGGCTTCCCTGACTGACCGGACCCCCCTCTCAGCAGCACTGATTTACCAGGGGCTCCTGTACAGGTAGTGCTCCACTTACAACATTTAGTGACCGTTCAAATTACAATGGCACTGAAAAAAGTGACTTATGATCATTTTTCACAGTTACGACTTTTGCAGCATCCCCATGCTCGTGTGATCAAAATTCAGATGCTTGGCAACCGGTTTGTACTTATGACCATTAACGTGTTCCGGGGTCCTGTGACCAGCTTTTGCAACCTTCTGACATGAAAGTTGATGGGGAAACCAGATTCGCTTAACAACCAGGTTATTAACTTACCAACCGGAGTGATTTGTGGCAAGAAATGTCATAAAATGGAGCAAAACTCACTTAACAATGTCCCACTTAACAACAGAAACCTTGGGCTCAATTGTGGTCATAAGTTGAGGACTACCTGTATTAAACCCCCAACTGGTTTGTTCTCAGTCATCGGAGACAGGGACGCTCTGGGGCTCCTGCCCAATGAGCCAAAGACGGGGAGTTTTTTCGAAGATAAATCCACCTGTTGCCCAATTTTTCCTGTGAGAAACAGGGAGCCTGGAAGCAGGGGAGGCGTCGGTGGTGTCAGCAGAGCAGGGATAATGCCGTGTCCTCTTCCCCCATTGGGTAGGTCTGAGTGCGGCCCCCCCACCCCCCCACCATGTTTTGGAAGTTCGATCTGAACACAACGTCCTATGTCGACAAACTGCTGGAGAAAGAGGATGTGACTCTGCGCGAGTTGATGGATGAGGACGATGTCCTGCAGGAGTGCAAAGCCCAGAACCGGAAGCTCTTGGACTTCCTCTGCCGGCCGCCTTGCATGGAGGAGCTGGTGCAGCTGATCAGCCGCGAGCCTCCGCTGGACGTGGACGAGAAGGTCCGCTTCAAGTAGGTAGACCTTCACCCTTCTGGCCAGCTCAGGACACAGGTGGCGGGATAGGTCCCAGAGAAGGGAGGGGCTGGTCACTCCTGCAGGGAGACCCAGCAGGGGTCCTGCTCTCAGACCACCCCTCCCTCCTCCTCGTGCTGGAGAGCTTGGAAGGCGCCTCTGGACGTCTCAATAATCTGAATGGTACAGAAGGACCCGCGGTCCCAAGGAAAAATAGTAAGGTAAGGGTGCCCCACGGAAACCTTTGGACATCTCAACACATACCTCACTCTGCAGAAGTTTGATCATTTCAAAACATGGATAGATGATGGGATATGATTATTATTATTATTTATTACATTTCTATACCGCCTCCCTCCCGAAGGACTTGAGGCGGTGTACAGCCTAATAAAAACATGAATATACAATTAAAACCAGATTAAAATTACAAATAGATATAATGGCCAATCAGTTAAAACCCAATGTAAAACAGTTAAAAATTAAAAATTGCCAGGAAGTCCTGGTCTTTGCCCCGGGGGGGGGGGGTGTTCCAGGGGCCAACTCTGGTCTTTGCCTGGGGAGTC
Organism: Myanophis thanlyinensis; assembly: GCA_017656035.1. Taxonomy (NCBI): domain Eukaryota; kingdom Metazoa; phylum Chordata; class Lepidosauria; order Squamata; family Homalopsidae; genus Myanophis; species Myanophis thanlyinensis. The sequence continues at coordinate 31,481 of JAEANM010000710.1, forward strand.
CTTGCTGGACTTCCAAGGGCGGCTCCTGGCACGCCTCCTGCGTAGATCTGGTCTGTGCAGTTTCTTTCTAACGGCCAAGTCTGCCCTTTGACCTCGGCCATGGCAAGAGCTATCTGTTGGTCACGGGCTGAAATTCTCAGAGACTTCTGGCATCCTGGCTTCTGTTCTCGGGCGGAAGTCTCTGGGATGTCGTTGGAAATCTTCCCCACGTCTAGCAAATCTCCCGGAGGGTGGCCTGATTAATGTCCGGCATTTTTCAACACCTCCCCAGACCTGGAGACGCTCTAGCCTTCTTTCCCAGGCCTCACCAGGAGGGGGGGGGAGGAGAGAAGGCTCTCTCTCGGTCTAGGCACACGGGCTGGCACCCACTTCAGCCCCAAAGAGCAAACCCAGCTGAGTGCCTGAGATTTCTCTCCTAGATCCTCTCCCTTAGTGATTTAACGGAGGCGAGGCCGTACTTAGTCTGGGGTGGGATCTGCTGGGTTGATCTTGTGCTCAAATGACACAATGGGCTGCAAAAGGAAAACGTGCCTGGTACTCCTTCAGCTTCCCTCACCTGTCCGTGCTGCCTGTGGGAGATTCCTGGGAATGTCCGCATGTTGCCGCCAGCCCGCGTTGAAGAAGTCGGGGGCTTTGGTGGGGCCAGCTTCCTTTCCCCCGTGGCTGAGGGATATGAAGAGGAACACGGCAGGAGGCTCTTCATTTGCGGGGGGCCCAGCTGGGAAGGGGAGAAGGATGGAGCAGGTTCTGAAGGAGGAAACGGAGGTTTCTTACAGACGTTTTATTACCAGACTAGGTAATGGGATCAGTCTAGCTCTGATGATGTTACCTAATCTGCAAGAAAACCACCAAGGTCAGAGAGTACCAAGGACCCCATGGGCCTTCCCCTCCTCCTCCTCCTCCTCTCCTGAAACCCCCTTCCCTTCCAGCGCTGAGGATGGTGTTACCTAGTCTGGTAATGAAACATCTGTCAGAAAGCAACCAAAAACATCTGTCAGAGAGCATTCAATGTTCTTTCATTTTGATATTCTTTTCCTTTCTCAATTTTTTGGTGGACTCTCCAGATGCCTCCCATTGTTCTTTCTCTTTGGCATTGCTTGTGTGAGCATCTCAACTGATTTGTTTAGAATTTCTCAATCTGCTTGCTCTGAAGGATTTTCCCTTTGCTTATTGAGGTCTGCTCCCTTGAACTCTGGAATCCTAAGCTGGCTCCCTGCCCCCAGGGGACCGAGGAGGAGGTCCTGATCCCGGATCCCTCAGTGCTGCAGTGCGAGGGCCCCTTTTCCCTACCCAAACCGCCCACTATTATCAAAGGCTGTTCCACCCCAAAGGCCTTTTGTCCAAATGGAGAGATGCCTTGTCCCTCCAGCAATTCAGGCAGAAAAGAGGTAGAAAGAAAGAAAGAAAGAAAGAAAGACAGAAA